>PVKS010006967.1:64531-75591 GCA_004027875.1 Aplodontia rufa | reverse complement strand
GCCTGAGCATGAATACAACACAGTGTTTGGGATCCTCACTGCAGGTGGTCTTCATCCTCATGGTGACCCATATCCTTCCATGTGGAGGCTCTGCGGTCTCCTAATCTCTCCTTGCACGTCGTGGAGCTTCTGGCTGAAGAAGAGAGGAGGGAAGGAGAGGGCTCAGGAGGGGAGAGTGCTTACGCCCATCAAAAATCATCTAACGGAAGTGATGGAGCACACACATCAGTACCTCCGCTCTCGCTGGCACCTGTGTGCCAGCAAAGTGACCCAACTGGCCCCTTTGCTCCGCTTCCCTGTGTGGAAGTTCCCCCTTTGGCAGGGTGCTCCCCCACTTAATGCTGCTTCTGCCGATCTCCGAGTCTCTTTTGCTTTGGGTCTCCAAACAGGCATGACTACATGGCTTTATTTAACCCGATAATGAAGCAGATGCATTTCAGGACACCACATATTACAGTGACCCAAATTGCTTGTGCTGTTTCATGTTTTTGTAAGATACCATCTAATTTGCCATTATAATTCAAAGTAACTTCATTTTCCCTGGTGGAGTACTGAAAATTACTATAACTTATAATTTCATGGTAATTACACTGCGAACTCACATAATTAGTGTAGTGATTTCGCTGTTCTATTTATTTTCCCCAATGAATCGCATCCCTGGTAGGGGAAACTCCTGACATGCAGGTCTCAGGTTTCAAGTACTATCTATATATTGCCTGACATCTCAATTATCGCAGCCTGAATTTTTAAAAAGTTTCTTTCTAAAATATTCTTCCCTGGCCAAATTAAGAAAGGGTTTTGAAGAAGGTAGATTAATTCCAAAAATTTGGATAAGGCTAGACAACTCATGCGGAATCCATAAGGATTAGACAGCCACTGCAAAGCACTTGCACATACAAGGTCCCCAGTTTTCACACATGATCCAGGTGGAGCATCTCTAGTCTAAAAATTTCAGTGCAAAATGCTGAGAAATTCAAAACCTATTGAGCACCGATATACATGGTGTCACAAGTATGGAATCTCACTCTGGACCTCGTATGATGGGCCACCCTCAAAACACCAGTGCACTAAACATATTTTATAAAATTACCTTCGAAATACATATAAAAGTGTGTGTGAAGCATAAATTGATCACATGTTTACCTTTGGGACTCATTCCCATGATTTCTCATTATGTGGATGCAAAGATTCCAAATCTGAGCTCTCTGAAATTTGAAAGACTTCTAATCCTATGCATTTAGGCTCAGGGACATTATTCCTGAAACACTTCCATTCTGTGCACAAGGCACACCTGCCCCCTCTCTTTGTCCTCCCTGTGGATTGGTGGCCCCACCACCCACCTGGGCTTCTTAGTCACAGAAGTTGGTGTCTCTTCTGTTCCTCTTTGAAAGCAAGTCCCTTCTCTCTTAGCTGTTGGTAAAACTGACAATTGTACGTTGTCCGTCCTCCAAGTCCTGCTCTTCATTGCTGGGGCTCCCATCTATTTCAGGTGCTAATCATTTTGGGCTCTATTCATTCTCCTTGAAAACATGCAGACCTAGAGAGATAATCACTTCATTCTCTGTGCCCCATGCACACTTGAACATACCTTTAGAATAACAGCCCCCAAAAACGTGCCGGCAGGGATCCAGAGCCGCGGGAAGCTTCACACTGTCAGTGTGAACCTGAATAATGACTGGCATTGTGAAGAGAAATTCTGAGTAAAGTTGAAGATGATTGCATCCTACAGCCAGGATATTCTGCCTGTAAGTTATGTTATTAAGAGAAACTCTCAGCAAGATGCACAAGGAGAAATGTATAAGAAAGTTCATTGCAGTGTGGATTTTAATATCAAAAGAAAGAAACAATCCACTGTCCTTCCATGGAGAATGCATAAATAAATTGAGATTTTATAGCAGGTAATAGTGAACACATGTTAAAAGATGTAAGCTATAAATCACTGTGTCAACAGCAGCAGCTTTTAATGTATGATTCTAGGGGGAGAAAAAACTGAGCTGCCAGAAATTCAGATAGTTCTAAGATCGTATCAAATAATACTTTGAATAAGTATATAGTACAATGTCCAGAGCAGCTGAAGGCACTGGCTGTGTGACCAGAGCAGATCTGGGCACTTTGCTCTTGGAGAGGGGATGCAGAACCTGTGATGTGGGCATTTACCTGGGGTGAGGACTGCCCTGGTGCAGGTGGGTACAGTGCCCATGTCTTTCTCTTCAAGGTGTTTTCAGCAGGAAGAAGCCTTCTCCAAGAAGGCTCCCAGTGCTGCTGAACTCTCCTGTGCTGATGTCTCCACAGTCTCAGAGCACGGTTCCACCACCACTTTCTCAGGGCACGTCTGGAGTTGGAGCTTTTCTGAATTTGAAGGGTGCTCTCTGGGTAAAAATGCCACTTGCAACTAGATGCACAAATCCAAGTTTTCTTAAGAGTAAGTAATGAGGGGAATTAAGATGCAGCAAATATATGACAGTTTCATATTTACTCTTCATTCAACTGGCACCAAAATGCAAAAATAAATAAACCATCGCTGACCAGTGAATATTTAGACCATTTGTTATCATAAATAGCAAGGAAAATATACAATCATCTATTTTTGTCACAAAAAATATTTTTCACAACTTTGTCAATTACTTTTTAAAAATAAAGTGTGTAAAATTATTTCTAAACTCGTAAGTGTATACTGAGTTATAAAATACTAGTATATAATTGAGGTTTGTATTACATGCTAAATCAAAATACAGAATCATGGATTTCTACTTGTATGTGCAATCAACTGCTCTGGAAAGTTCTCTCCTACACTAAACAACTAGAAAATTAGGCAGTTAGTATGAAATTGCTATTTTTATAAATTGTACTATGGACAAAAGAAGAATTGCAAGTCTTAGGAGAATGAGAAACCATGTGGATATTTCTAAAACAGGTCCAGCTTAAGTCTGGAAAACAATATCCAAACCAGAGTGCATGGAAGGGAAACCAAAAGTCATAAGGCCCGTTAATCTCACAGAGTGCTGAGCCAGAGACCCTAATTCACGCAGGCTGAGGTCGGGGCAGCGTGCGAGGACGAGGACGAGCCCCAGAGCAGGCAGCTAGACAGAACTCTAGAGACCTTCAGAACACTGAATTCTGCATGAAAGAAGAACTCAACATGAGGGAATGAATCTCTGAAAAGAAGATGATCAACTCCAGAGCCCACAGAGAAATTGGAATAGTTGCACTCCTAGAGTCAGCATGTAATGACACCGTGCATACAGTTAGGCAGATGACTCCCAAGAGGCCACTTATCTATAGAACAAAAGATGCTCTGGGTTTGCCAAAGGACGTTTCAAAACAAGCGCTGTAGGGATCCAACTTATTGTAAGTAACCTGTGGAAACACAGAACAAAGCTCCACCCTATGAAAGACCAGAGCACAGCTCCCTTCAGCAAGATCCGATTACAATGTCCACCATCAATAAGATGAGAAGAAACAGAAATATATGATCTGCAACCAGGAGATAAACCAGAAATAAAAACGAAATGGAAATGACAGATGATGACATCAGTAGACATGAAAATCAAAAACCTGTTGTAAATAAGTCTTAGTCAAGAATGTGTAAGAACGCTGATGAGGAAAATGCTAAAAACTCAAGTGAGAGTTATAGAGATGAACATTCAATATTAGAAATAAAAAATTGGATGTGATTAAAAAAGATCAAAAACTCAAATTAAAACATGACAGAACTTGAAAAAATAGCAGTAGAAATTCCCAAGAATAAAACACATCAGAAAAAGAAAATATTGAAACAATGAAAGAGTATTATTGACCCATGGGAAAATATCAATCCATCAAAAATGTATGCAATTCGGTTCCCCCAAAAGAAGGAAGGAAGAACTAAAATCTATAAAAATAAGATTTAAAGAAATGATAGATGAAAACTTGCCATAGACGATAAATAGTATTTTTGAAGATAGGTCTTCAAAAGCCTCCAAGCACAAGCAACCCAAAATAATTAAAGACATGTTGCAGTCATGTTACTGAAGAACAGCAATAAAGGTGAAAATCTAAAACACAATCACGAGAGGAAACAAGACACCAGATTCTCCAGCACTTAGAAAGTCACGTGTACTTCTCATCAGAGACCTCGCAAGCTGCAGATCAACGCACGTTGCTTCTAAACTTCAGAAATCTGGGAACTCAAAAACCCAGTCTTAATGAAAGAATATATCAAACATAAAATCAAAACGAACATACTTTAGACCAAATAAACTTAGAGAATTAACTACCAGGAGCTGTGCCAGAAGTTTACAAAAGGCCCTTCTTCAGGTGGAAAGGACGTTGTACCCGGCAAGAGCATCCTGAGTGTTGCAGATACAGCGTTGCAGATACAGCTAAGCAGGGGAACAGTCTTTCCAAGTCTCAAGTCCTTAAACTATCATTGACTATTAATACAAAAATAGCACCACTGTATTTGGGGTTTTAAGACACATGTAAAATGTGGGAATATTTGATAATAAAAGCATGGAGGATGAGACTGGGAAAATATAATATATATTTTGTAAGGTTTGAAAAGATATAATGCATTTAAACTCTGGTTTATTAAATAGATACATTATGAAATATATATCTACCACTATAAAATTATAATAAAATGGAACAAAACCTGAAAATTGCTCATTAGTCAATTCTGAAGGAAGGGAAAAATCAAAACCATCAGTTTAACAAAAAAATAGGAAAATAGAGAAAGAAAACTTAGAAAAGAACACGTGAAAGCAAAGACAAGTAGCAAGATGGTAGAGTGAGAGCCGTTGTGCAATAGTCCACCCACCGGGAGAGCCGCGAAGGCCACCCATCCCAGCCTCCCAGTGCTTCTGGGAGCTGTCCTCCCATGGCACCATATGGTGGTTAAAACGAACTAATGCAGTGATGCAGCAGAGGTGCCTCGGTGACCCTGCTCCCTTTATTTGTTGATGAAGCTCTTTAAGGCATATTCCAAAGGCACCACCTGTAACCTGTCGCCTCTCCAAAAGGCATCTGAAGTGACCTGATTATGCAGAATGCCCCTGAATGGATGTTGGGCTGAATGAGTTTGTGGCTTTACAGTAGTCCGTAATGCTGAGCTATGGAGTTTGGCATGTGGGAGGCATCGAATGCACATCTTGTGATGCTTTCAACTTAAAATGGGTTTAAGGGTGTAACCCTATCCCAAGTTGGGGACACCTAAGTAAGGAAATCTTGCAAATCAGTTATGAGAAGGCAGGAGGTGTTATATAAATAGGAATTATTTTCTTTGTGTGATAGTCTGCTATAAAAGGAGCACCCACAAGACCAGACAATACCTCTTAGCTTTGAGTTTGAAGAAAATCAGATTGCATCACAGAGTGAAAGAATTCTGTCTTGGTACCAGGAACTCTGATCCTGGGCAGCCCAGGTTTGTGAGCTTTGAAAGCTCCAATTATAGAGCTCATTAGATGTGGCACTCAGAGACAGCCAACTGGATCGCTTTGCCAAAAACAAATCAAAGTTCAGCTGCAGGCCATCTACTAAGTGATGATTTCAGATCTAGAACCTACTGGATAAGCCCTCAAGCTGTCCCAGGTAAGATTTTAAGGGGCAGGGTGGATTATTTAGAAACCCAGAGTTCTGTGATCATAAACGAAGCTTCCATGCACATTCACCTATAGGTTAGGTTTGAGAGTGAAGATAATTTTAATTTCATCTGTATAAATAGATCTGAGCAAGGTCACTGAGTCATACTGAAAATGTATTTCTAACTTCCAAAGAGATTCCAGCTCAACGCTGAAGCAGCCGCACCGTTTGCTTCTCGTTCCAGCAGTGTGCATGAATCCCAGCTGCTGGAGGCTCCTCACTGGGATGTGAGTGCGATGGCTGTTCTGCCTGCAGCGCTTTCTTACTGAGGTGGTCATTCGACCCACCCAAATGACTAATTTTACTGAGCAGGTGTTTATATATTTCCTTGATGTCTACATATCAGTTTTTCTTAAATGTGTTTTCCAATTTTTACCGTTTTTTAAAAATTTGATTTTCATACGACTGAATTTTTAGAGATTTTCACTGTTCTAAATAAAATATCTTTGCAGATAGACATTTTGCATCCATTCTCTCCCAGCCTGTTGTTTCTCATTTTAATTTTTCAATATTGACTTTCAAAAAGCAAGTTTATGAATCAGGTTTCACTTTCCTATACTCATATGTGAATACATCATAATGAATTTCATCAACATACTCATCAATAAGTCACTAAATTAAAAAGGCTATTAGTAAATAAATGAAGTATCAGTAAGATCAGTAGAGTAGAGGGAAGAGGTAAGGAGGAGGGGAATGCTAGAAAGAATTGCAGTAAGTTATATGTTCCATAATTTTTAATTTTATCACTGATCATTCTTTTGTCTTGTGAATGCACAAAGAATAAGGGAAGGGAGGAAGGCGAAGGGGAAGTGCTGGGGACTAGTTCTAATTCTTGCTTTCATAGTTGTCATTATAAATTCTATTGTCCTGGATAGCTAAATAGATCAGGTGGAAGGAAGAAAAGAAGCAAAGGAAGGGAAATAATGGAGTCTGAATTTGAAGTAGTTTTACTCCATACTTTCTAGCTATTCCATGGTATATTCTATTGCCACATACATCTAAAAAGGAACCAATATAAAGAAAAGCAAGTTTGTCGTTTTGGTGGCATCAAATTTATGTATGTATTTTTTTTGTGTGTTTGCAAAAACCCTAAGGCTACAAAGATATCTTTCGCCTTTCCCTTTCAGAAGTTGTGTATTTTATATTAAGGTATTTTATCATCATTTGGATTTTTTTATATAGCAAAAAGAATGAAAGCAGGATCGTCTATTTGCATATGCATACAAACTTTTATGAGTCCAAGAAGTCACAAAATCACTTTGAATTGAATGAAAAAACAACATCTAAATTGTAGGATGAAGTCAAGTTGCTTAGAGGGAAGTGTGCTGTTGTAATAGAGAAGAACACTGTAACTCAGTGACTTCAACTTTAACTAACATGAAAAAATAGGGGTACATTAAGCAAAAAGCAAATAGAACAATGGAATTGATAAAGAGAAATAATCAATGACATAGACAACAGAAAATCAACAGAGAAAACGCCAGCCAGTTCTGCAAAGATCAGTGGCATTCAATGAATCCATGAGAAAGTGCTCTAAATCACTTGTAATCAGAGAAATGCAACTCAAAACTACATTAAGATTTCACCTCATGCCAGTCAGATTGGCAAAAATGAAGAAAATAAACAATAATAGATGCTGGAGGGGTTGTGGGTTCCACACTGTTGGTGGAACTGCAGACTGGTATACCCACTCTGAAAAGCAGTGTGGAGAATTCTCAAAAAATTAGGATGAGCCCACCATATGATCCAGCTATTCCTCTACTGGGTATTTTTCCAGGGGAGTTAGAATCAGCACATTATAGCAACACAGCAAAATCTATGTTCATAGCAGCTCAATTTACAATTGCTAAATTATGGAAACAACCCAGATGTCCCTCACTGGATGAATGGATCCAAAAGCTGCGGTACATATATACCACGGAATTCTACACAGCAATTAGTAACAATGATATTGCAGCCTTTGAAGGTAAATGGATGGTTATGGAAGAAATCATGCTGAGTGAAGTCAGCCTAACCCAGAGAACCAAGGGTCGAATGTCTTCACTCATCTGTGGAGGCTGGAACTAGACCCCGGCCAGTGTGAAAGGTGGTCCACTCTCATGTATTAAATCCGCAAAGGTGTAGTGGCCCACAACCTAAGGCATTCATAGAGATGTATAGGGATGAGGCTGGGAGGGAGAAGGGAAGGGGAAAGGGTGGAAAATTAGGGTGGGCTCTAGGGGGTAAATCTAGTTTTCAGAATATATACATATATTGTTTTGTTGGAAGCATTTCTGATTAGACAACAACTAAATTTATTAATTAAAAAAAGATGAGTGGCATTGATGGACCACTAGTCTGACTTAGGAAGAAGAGAGAAGACAGTAACTGTGGACATTGGGAATGAAAGAGGACTTGTCACTTCCAGCTGTACACAAGCAAAGCTGTACAGATGGAGAGTGCTGTCTGCTTTACCACCCCGACTGGACAACTCCTATGCAGTAGACGAAGTCCTCAAAAGCCACAAACTGCCACAGCTCAGTCTAGAAAAAGCAGTTCACTTGAATAGTCTTAAATCTGTTAAATAAATAGAATTCCTGTTTTGAAAACTTCCAACAAAGAAAACATTAAGCACAGATGGCTTTCCTGGGGAATTCTATCAATCACTCGAGGAAATTTATCCACTTCATGCAAGCTAGTCCAAAACTATCAAACAGGGGACATGTCTAACATCATTCTATGAGACAAAACACTACTCTGATGGCAAAAAAAAAAAAACAAAGTCAGAGAACTTTCAAGAAAAAAAAGCAGCTAATATTTGTGAACATCATCATAGAAGTCACCAAAAAATAATAGCAAATTGAAATCTGCAATTTATTAAGATGTTAATGGATTAGGATCAAGCAGGACCAATTCGAGGGAAGACAAGCTAGTTAAAACTAAAAAACAAATTAATGTAATTTAATATGAGAACTGACCAAATAAAAAAAAGATGGGATAATTTCAATAGATATTTTAAAATATCGTCTAATCAAATCAAATCAATGATGAAATGTAATTTCATCAAACAAGGTTTAAGGGGGATTCCACAATATGATTAAGCAAGTCTAATATTCAGACAGCGGACACTGGAGAAGAGCTGAGGAAAAGGAACCAGAACTAAGGGCTTACTCTCACCAGCTGCATTTGATATTGTGCTAGAGTTCAGAGCCAGGGTGTCATACACTAAGATGAAATTATATGAATGCAGTTTAGAAATGAAGAAATAAAAACATCATAGTCACAAACAGCATCATTCTTTGTGGACAGGTTCATAGAATCTGTGTAACAGATACTAGACCTGTAAGCCAGTCTATCAAGGTTATTAAAGGTCAATATATAAAGTTGATTGCTTATTAGAAGCTGTAAGTAAAAATTTACCATTTCACATTAAAACATTAAAGCCAATTTAAAATTTTATCACAAAAGTAAAATATTTAAGAGAGATTTAACAAAGCACAGAAAACCTAAACACTATAAACTTTGAATATGGCTGAGAAGAAGTTTCAAAACCTGACCCTTGGATGATAAAAACTCTTCCTTGATCAGAAAGCTCAACGTGGATGAATATCAGTTTTCTCCAGACTCGTGTAAACATTCAATATGATTTCAAACAAAACCTAAACAGAACTTTTTTCTAGAAATTAACTCATCACCTTTCAAATTTAAAGAATATAAAAATGCCAAAGCAATTTTGAAAAAAGTAAACACTTTTCACGACTTAAGATTTAAGTATCAAGACTTAGAATTTATATTATTTGAAAACATAGTATAAAGCTCTAATTACCAAGAGCGTGGTTCTCACCTAATGACCCAGCTATCCCACTCCTGGGTATTTTCCCAAAAGAGTTAGAATCAGTATATTATAGTGATACAGCTTCATCAATGTTTATAGCAGCTCAATTTACTATAGCTAAATTATGGAAACAACCCAGATGTCCCTCATTTGAGGAGTGGATTAAAAAACTTTGATATGTATATACAATGGAATTCTACTCGGCCATTAGAGAAAACGATATTATGGCATTCACACTCAAATGGGTGAAGATGGAAAAAATTATGCTAAATGAAGTATCCCAAACTCAGAGACTCAAGGACCAAGTGTTTTCTCTCATTTGTGGAAGACAGAATACAACTGGAAACACTATAATAGATGGCTAAGCTAATAATAACCTCAACAGACAAGAATTTTTACACGAACAGGGGGAACCTTGCCTAGGATGCTGGGAGATGTAGGTAGGGGGAGTGAATAGGAAGGATATAAAGGAGACCAGAGGGAGGGAGTAAGGGGAATCAACTCGGAGTGGAACCTTTGACTTGCATGAGAAGTCCAATTAAGATGGGGGCTTAATAGGGGGAAGCAAGGAACCGTAGGGAACCCAAGGGGGGAACCATGGAACGGCATCAGTCTTGGCTTGCTCTATGATTATATATTCATTCTTGATTGTTTGATAATGATTTCCTACTAATTGTAAGCCCATATTTAACAAAATAAAAGAAAGAATGTGGTTCTGGCATGAGGACAAGCAAGTGCCAATAGAAGATACCAGAGAGGTCACTGCCTGGGTCAGGCCAGAACAGCACCTAGGCAGCTGGATGGGTAAAGAAGCCCCTTCCACTCCTCCCTAGTCCCACAGCAAAATTGATCACTATAATTTAAGGCAGGTCTTTGACCTGCGCTGAAAAGCAGCAGCTCAAACCTAAAATCTACAGAAATATCTTCAACAATCAGACGAGGCAGGGATTTCTTATAGTAGACAAATAATATCAGCCACAGGGGAGGAAAACTGAGTAATAGAGTTTCAACAAAATAGGAAAGGTTACAAATCAGCAAATACTTTTAAAAGATGAAAAGGTAAAACTTGAACTTGCAGAAAATAATCACAAAGCCTTGAACTAAGTAGAATTTCATTCAAAATTCACAGAGAACTCCTATCAATCAATACAAATCTAAAAGCTAAGCAATCCAATTAATCAGTAAAAAAAAACTGCTCAACATTATGAGTAATGATTAGTCAAAAACAAAAGGAGTGCAGTAAGACGATTCTAGAACCCACTCGAAGGTGGGCTGGCTGAGCAGGGAAAGTGCAAGGGCTCTCCTCTGGGTTCTGAAGGGAGTGAGAACAGTGTGGCCTGCCCTACAAAGTGAGCCACCATTGCCTCCTCTACTCCAAGGAAGAAAGCACAGTCCACCCACAGCCCCAGGCTTCATCGCAGAAGCTGTGGTGCAGAGATGGCTCCAGGTGCGCCCCCAGCCAGGGAGTGTGTGACCCCCAGCCAGGGAGTGTGTGACCCCCATCCAGGGAGTGTATGAACCCCAGCCAGGGAGTGTGTGACCCCCAGCCAGGGAGTGTGTGACCCCCATCCAGGGAGTGTGTGAGCCCCCAGCCAGGGAGTGTGTGACCCCCAGCCAGGGAGTGTAT
>PVKS010006967.1:7762-64431 GCA_004027875.1 Aplodontia rufa | reverse complement strand
CTCTTCTGAGTCCAGGGGAGAGGAGGAATCACTGCAGGATGACAGGACAGAGGCTGTGTAGAGGCTGCTTCTGAAGGTGGAGACAAATCCCCCAGGAGTCGCAGTGGGCCCTAAAGTCTGGAAATGCAAGGAAACCATGCTCCCGTATCTCCCCAGAAGCCAGTGCAACAGCCCAGCATCCTGACCCCACCACAGTGAGACCACGGTGGACGTCCCATCCTCGGTAGCACTTCAGTGTTTGGCGATCAGTACAGCAGGAATGTGTCAGCAGATCACAGTCAGAAATCAGAGGCAACTCCTACATCTGTCGGAATAAGATTGTATGCCACACACTGTGCCTAATTATGTGAGGAAAGAGGGCTTGGCAAGAATCTGCCACACGTGAAAACCCAGGAAAACCATCCCATGGCACTCTTTAGAACAGAAAACAGCAGATAAAGAAAGGGGCATTTACAGACGTGGAGAAACACCCAGGAAAGATGGTGGCTAATGCAGGGGGCTTTCTTTAAAGCAAGGCTAAGGATGTTTCCATAACTGGTGAGGATGCTCTGGATTTTAAGCTGAGGATGTTTCCATAACTGGTGAGGATGCTCTGGATCTTAAGCTGAGGATATTTCCATAACTCCTGAGGATGCTCTGAGTCTTAAGCTGGGTGGCAGGGCTGGGTACAGGTGTCCAGCTCACGGAGTGTGAGCCTGATGTTGAACATTTCCCAGAAGAGCCGGAGAAGCCATGCCGGCGACCCATCCGGAGTCACTGCAGATTCCACTGGGAATCAGGAGTCAGTGTGCTGAGGCTGATGGAAGAGCATGTGAGCTAGGGTGGGCACCCTCAGCAGAATGAAAGTTCAAACACAACTAACAGACAGGTTGCCCAGCAGTGTGGGAGGAGCCAAATCCACTTCCAGGTGGAGTTGCTTACCTGGAATGGCAAAGAGAACTTCAGGCTGAAGGGGAGGGCAAAATGCAGCTTCCCAAGAGTGAGAACCAGGAGACACCTGAAACTGAGAGCATTATTTAGTAAAAGACATAGGAAAGAAAAATCAGTTGATAAGAAGAAACTTCTTGTCTCATGATTGGTGAGATT
Organism: Aplodontia rufa; assembly: GCA_004027875.1. Classification (NCBI taxonomy): domain Eukaryota; kingdom Metazoa; phylum Chordata; class Mammalia; order Rodentia; family Aplodontiidae; genus Aplodontia; species Aplodontia rufa. Next base: position 63,345 of record PVKS010006967.1, on the reverse strand, counting down.
TTGGACGACATTCGGGGGCTTCCTGAAAATGTTTGGATGTATGTATCACGTGTGATTATACATGCCTAATTTCCTCAGTAGGAAAAATAAAAGCTTCATCCTGATTGGGGATTATATCAGGAACACAGGAAGAACCCGCAGGCGACTCTGGCTGTGCCTTAGGTGTGAAGGGCCTGCAAGCTCCTGTGTCAGTGGAGGAATGTTAGAGGAATGGCTGGGTTGTGGGAGCTGTCACCTTGCCTGCTCAGCTCACTTTGAGTGGTGGTGGTGACTGCAGCAGGTGAGGTGTGACTGGAGGAGGTGGTCACTGGGATGTGCCTCTGCCCTATGACCCTTCCCCTTCCCTCTGCTCCCTGGTGACCAGGAGCAAGGGAGCAGTGCTGCTGCAGCCAGGATGCTCTGCCTCACGTCTAGCCCCAAAAGGGACCAAGCCCTCTAACTGGGAGTGTGCATTGAACCTCAGAAACTATCAGCCAAAATAAACTTTTCCTCCTCTGAATGTTCTTGTCTGGTGTTCTGCTCACAGCTGGTAAAGCTAACACAAACCTCAGTTCCAAAGTTGGAATATTGGACCAACAAAACAAATGAAATCTCATTGGATTATAATCCAAATCATCAAATAAATCTCTATGAGTTCATACTGCAATAAATAAGTGGTGGAAATTGACAGACTCCCCACAGAAAATAATTCCAAATGATTTAAAATCTGCTCGGGCACTTTTGGAGCGAAATCTCCCACTCCTGGGCGGTGGCTGAGCCTGGGCCTCCTCACCGAGTGTGGTGTGGAAGAGACACACACCAAGCGCGGGAGGTGTGAAAGTAGCGGAAGCTGGGTTTGCAGTATATGGTACTCATGGTACTATTTTTTCAATTTTCCTCTAAAATTTAGAATAATTCTAAAATCAAAATTTGAGGAAGTGAAATGATATACTAAGCAAGAATCAAAAGTATAGTCTTTTTAACTTTATTGGTAGACCTATAAACAACTCCACTAAACACAATAGTTCTAAAAACAAATTATTCATGAGAACCCAAATGGCACACATACAAACAAAACACTAAAATGTTTTGATTGATTTGATTATTTCACTGTTATAAAGGCATAATCAGGGTAATATATCTCCATACATATTGAAATACTCTGAGTTTCTTTCTGCTATGGGACAGTGATTTTCTGGAGATTTATTTTTAAGGTTCTCTTTTCCCATGAAATCATCTTCATTCTTCAGGTTGCATTTTTGTGTAACTAGTATGAAATGATGCTTTGGATTTGCTCCAGAGAAAAGACTGTCTACAGTGGACCTAGGCTAGTGTTGTGCTCAGAGCAGATCACCTAGAGCATGCTCCCTCTTCTTGCTTGACTGAGCGGTTGTGCTTGGTGGGGGTGCTGGGCAGGGGTGCAGGGTGGGAGTGCTTGATGGGGTGCTGGGTGGGGGTGCAGGGTAGGATGCTGGTGGTGGTGTGGGTGGGAGTGATGGGTGGAGGTGCTGGGATAGGGGTGCTGGGTAGGGATCCTGGGATGGGGATACTGGGTGGGATGCTGGTGGGGGTGCTGGTTGGGTAGCTGGGGTGGAGTGCTGGGGTAGGGGCCCTGGGTAGGATGTTGGGTTAGGGTGCTCGATGGAGGTGCTAGGGTGGGGTGCTGGTATGGATGTGCTGGGGATCAACCAGGGCTCACTCAGTCCAGACACGTATTCTACTCCTGGGCACACCCTGGCCTTTTTCTCTGGTTTCAGTAGGAGAATCTGCAATTATCTAAGAAATAATAATTTTGGTTAGCATGTCCTTTCTGTGTATATTCATGATAACTTCCACTAATAAATGTTTTATAAGATAAAGACATCTAAAACATTCATCTATCTGTAATTCTTTCAAATATTCCCTCAAATTTAGATATAGCAAAACCCTGAGACTCTATTTTCATTTTCATATCCCTGCAGTTCAGGATATAAACATGTTCAACTAAAGTTAGAAGCTTCCTCGAGCAAATTAAGATATCCCACAGCGTAATTATGGAATATTGAGATCTAGTATTCTAGGTGGTTTGGACCTCTCTGCTGTTCAATAAATTCAAACCATTAAAAAGCATCAGAAGCTGAAGTTCGGAACTTTATTTGTTAACTGTTTTTAATTTCCCATGAACAGTAATCAAAATATAGAGAACTTATTTATAAAAAAGTTTTAAAATTGAAACTTACTTATAAAAGTTTCAAACATTGGTCTAGGATATAAAAGCTGATTTTTAAAGTAAATGCTAAAGTGCAGATGTTTAAAAAATGTGACTGATCATGGGAATCAAAAATAAAAACTTGCAGAAATAAGCTGATTTTGTATTAGACGTCCACATCATTATAAGCACTTTCTTGGTTTACATATGATTGTGGAATTTGAAATCCATGGGCTTTCTTTTTGGGGAGGTTTGTTTTGGTGATGCTTTGGGACAATGTGAACTATTTCAACTACAACTCATTTCAAATATATTTATGACACATTACCTTCTTCATTTATTAAGGCTGCTGTTTTAATATACATTTTTTTACCTCCCAAAGAAGACCTCCGTACTTTTTTTCTAGCTTCAAACAAAACTGATTTTCTTTTCTGAAGTCAAACTTTAGAATTTGCTGTCACATTGACAAAAATGTCTGCTCTTTCACCTTTAACAGAATGAGTTTTCAGGAGTTTTTCTTTTCTTCCATAAATACGCTGCGGCTGGAGTTCTCCTGAGGTTTAATCTGCTGGACGCTGCTGCTGGAGTGGGGACTTCCTCAGGGGACAGCAAGAGAGGGTGATTCCTTGACTTCTCATATGTGAGTAGCTGCCAGCTATGCACACTTTGAGGCAGAAATCAGATGAAATGATTGACAAGAGTCTTCCAATTAAGTAAAAACTGATGGTGCCCATCGGAGTGGGCTGTGACCTTCCCAATGCTCGACATGTTAGATTCTCCCTTTTGGAACGAGCTCAAAGCTCACCGGCTCTGTACTGCTTCATAAGAAGGCGTTCAGAGAAGGCACCATGCGGTCCCAGAGTGCTGCCCACGCTGGCACAGCTTGCGAATAGCTAACTCTGTTCACATCTGATCTTCACGAACACCTCCTTAGTTTAGTCCTTCTGCATGTAGGCATTCAGGCTGAGCCGCCACACAGCTCCTCGGCAAGGCCTGTCGCTCCTGGGCTCCAAGCCTGCGCAGCACGGTGCTGAGAACACTGTAGGCAACGGTGAACAGTGACACGTATTTGTGACTCCAAACACCTCTAGGCACAGAGAAGGTCAGTGAAAATAAAGTGCAAAAGGCAGAAAGTGGCCACCTGCACAAGCCCTTACCAAGAATGGAGGTCACTCCGGGAGTCAGGGGGCCGGAGGGGAAGTGACTCCCAGGACCTGGGCCATGCCCACTGCTGTGGACTGTAAGTACCACATATTGGTTGGGTCAACCTTGTAAAAAATGTTCTTTCTTAAATAATAAACTGACCTAAGCTTACTATAACTTCCTTAATTCATAAACTTATTTTCTTTAATGTTTGACTCCATTCAAAATTTTTATCATATTATTCAGGCACACTAAACGGGGTCAAGTGTGGCATTTCCACGCCCATAAGAAGTGTGCACCGTCAGTTCCAGCCACTGCCCCTCCTGCTCCCCACCTCCCCGTGTGTGCTGACAGCTGTCTACTTTCAGGTAGATTTCTTTTTCTTTCACATCTGAGAGAGGACAGGCGTCACTTGTCTTTCTAGGTTTTTGATTCTTAACACACAAACACATTATATAGCTGTACAGAAATAGTGTCTTCCGTTATATTCTTATTCTGTAATTTTTTTCTAAATTTAATTTTTTTAAACTTTAGTACACTTTTGTTAAAATTAAAACCACAAACTCACACATTACTCCAGGCTTTGGCAGGTCAGGGCCATCAACGCTACTTCTTGTCCCACTGGAGTGTCTTTGGGGCAGTGACTCCTGGAGCCAGCTCCTAAGACTGCAGGCCCTTGTCTGGAATTCCTCCCAAAGTCCTACCTGCCCAAGCTCTTTCTGAGGAAGAGCAGTTCGCACATATGTCTGTGATGGTCACCAGTGGTGTCTTTCTTCATCATGGATTTTTGGGAAGCAGATAATGTGCCATGAGCATCCCTCTATTAATGAAAACCTTTCGGTGCAGGGAGTTTCCTGATATCAGCAAAAGCTGCTCAACTGTTAGCTGTGAATTTGGGGGTTCTCCCTTCTCCTGCAGTGCTCCTATTCCTTGCCCCTTCATTAGCTGTCCGTTCCTATTCCAATTCCAACAGCAGTTCCCAGATGGGGATGCTGCTTCTAAGGCCTTTAGCATCCATATCTCAGAGTGTAAAGGAAGCACACGGTGCCCATGAGGAACCATCCCCGGGGCAGGTGTCTGTGCCAGGCAGGGAGCTGCTCAGGGACACACTGCTCACCCCAGCCTTCGTTCATCACACATCCCCTGCCACCCCCTGCAGTTTGACCAGTGCCTCTCCCTTCCTGCAGCACAGGAAGCTATCTGACCTTTAATCTTGGGGCCCCTCTTCCAGCCTCAGATTGTTGCGGGGCTTCCATGAGTGCATACCTAGCCACATGGGCTCTCTCCTGCTGGTCTTCTCATGGTCACTTGATGTATAACCCAGAGGGTAGGGAAGGCGCTTTTACCTGCCCTGCAGAGAGGAGTCAACGGGTGAATTCCTTCCCTTCTTCCTTCCACTGCTCCAAAATGAAATCCTGGTAAGGAAAATCACAGGATCAGCAATCCGCTGAACTTGGTGGCAGCCACCCAGACCTCAAGTTTCATATTGACTCTTCCCCCAGCTCTGCTTCAGCCCCCTGGCTCTGGATTCTGCCCCTAGAGTTGCACTCCCTCATGATGATCAGCCACAAACCATTGTTAAGTCAGGCAGGAAACAGAAACCAGCCTTTCCACATGATGGGCTCACCATTGCTGGAAGCACAACAGAACCATTAGACAAGATTTCAAACCAAATCAGAGTCCTCCGAACCTGTCGGGTGCAAGGTGATGATGACCAATAATTGATTAAAACATTATTCTGCAAAGAAGACATCCATGATTCTAATATTAACAATAAGTATCTAGTTAGCACCAGAAAAGAAATTTCGGTTGACTATATTACATAAAGGGTTCACATTCAGTTCTAAATACAAAGGATGTGTTTTTGTGATGGAGATGCTACCAGGACCGCGTAGATGATGGCTTAACGATTGTGTTGGGGGAAAAGTTCATGGTGTGCAAAAGAGTAACAGGGTTCTCTTTACTTGAAGACAGTGTTAAAGTCCTTCTCTCCGTTTTCAGGATTGCGACTCTCACACGAAATTGACCTTGGAATATCAGCACAGAGTCCAGGAGGCCAGCTCTGTACCAACAAGCAGTTCACATAGTCCCCGAATGTGCTACTCAGTTGCGAGCAAGACATTCAACTGGAGCCATGAACCAGGGAACGTGGTTTTTCTGGCTGATCTGTATCACATCAGTCTCTTGCCTAACTCTGCACTGGTGATTGCCACAGCATGGTGTGTCGGCCCTTGGTCTTAGGAAGTCTAATGAAATTTTCTGAGTGTGACCGACTGCATAAAGCCAATCTCTTTCCATTCCAGACCACTACAGAGGTGGACTCTGGTTGTAGAAGAGACACCAATGTGAAAGGCAAAATTAGGGTGACAAGCAGAGAAGTTAGAAGATTTGATGGCCTTGGCAGGGGACAGATGGAATGAAGGGAATAGGGGTGGCCTATGAAAGACATTGAAGGAAATGGGGATGGTCTATGGAGTATTATCTTTATTACTAAGAAATGCTTATTGTACAGCATTAATTATACAGAATGGTAACAGAGGACATTCAAAACTCAAAACCCCACAGAGGGCCATTTGGGATACCAAGGGAAGTGCACACATCTGCAGAGCATGAAAAGTGCCACCCAGGACCCAAATCTGCAGAGCAGAGGCTGGAAGGCTACCCAGCGCCCAGGCGGCAGTGAGGACGGCGAGGGAGGAAAAGACCCAGCGTGAGTCCTTCAAGAAGGAGCGCATGGCCCTGCTTATAAGTGGAGAAACACCGGCTATTCTAAAGTCAAAACAGATTTTAAAATCGAAAGGGGAAGCACAGGTATTTGACTGCTACACTAATGAGTCTTGAGCTGCACCATGATTAAAATAAAAAGCAGCATGGATTTCAGTGCTTCAGAGCCCTCCACACAATGTGGAGGGCAGTGTTTTGCTAGATGGTGCATGATCCAAGCTACATAGCACCCAGAAAGGCTCACCCAGAAAAGAGAGGATTAATCAGCCACCTTATTAGGCCCTGCTACCCTATCTCTTTTCCAAATTTTCAGTTAATAGGCTGTATTTCTTGAGCAGTTTCGACAGAAATCTCAAGTGAAAACAGAATTTTCTCCTCACCCCATTCCCGTCTTGTCTTAATTTTAATACCGTGCTTTGGTGTGACACACAGGCTGAACTCAATGAGCCAACATTCATGCAATATTATTAAACAGAATCCAGTGTTCACACTAGGGCTCACTTTGAGTGACAAGACACAATGACGTGTATCCACCATTACAGTGTCATGCACAGTAGTTTCACTGCCCCAAAAGTCCTGGGCTCCACCTGTTCATCCATCCCTACCCCAATCCCCGGAAACCTCTGATCTCTTCATCGTCTCCATAGTTTTTCCTTTTCCTGGAAGTTACACTGCTGCTGCTGAATTTCTTTCCCTCAGTGATACGAATTGAGATTTCTCCATGCCTGTCCATGGCTCAGGAGCTCAATTCTTCTATGTTGGTAAATCATGTTCTAATGTAAATGCACCAGGATGTTTGTCCATCTGCCTCCTGAAGGACAGCTTGCTGCTTCTAGATTTGGAAGCTATGAACAAAGCTGTTCCAAGCATCTGTGTGCATGCTTCTGCGTGCATAAGTTTTCTGCTCCTTTGGGTAAACACCAGTGAGCATGATTGTTTAATTTTGTAAGAAACTGCCTGTCTTCCAAAGGACCCCTCACATTTTTCATCCCCACCAGCAAGGAATGAGAGGCCCCCATTGCTCTTTCCCCTTTCCAGCAATGGTGCGGGCAGCGCTGTAGATTTTGGCTATTTTAACAGGCGTGCAGAAGGACCTCACTGATGTTTTAATTCACAATTCCCTCGTGATGTACGACATGGAACATCTTCTCTTAAGCATCTCCTTAATTTCAGCAGTCTGTGATAGATCTATCGGAAATATTCCTACAGATGCATTGCTGCCTGTTTGCCTTGAGTATCCTAACTCAGGAGACTGCTTCCCAAAACGTCCGCCAAGAACTGTGCGCATCCTAACTGTGATTCTCATCCTGGCGATCGTTGTGAATGCAGTTGATTCCAGTGTGTGTGTCCGAGCTTACTCACTCTCCTCAGCGGCCCTGGGCTTCCCTGGGAAGGGGCCCTGAAAGGGTTACAGAGGGTCTGGGGGTACTGGTGGGATCGGGCCTCTTTTCCTACGCGAGTGATCACTTGCCCATCTAGGAAGCTGTGTGACGCACTCTGAAGGACAACATCTCTCTCCCTTGCCTTAAGCTCCAGACTGTGTCTGGGACGCAGGCTAATCGCAGACCTAAACTGGAGCTCTTTCTCTTTCTCCTCCTCCAGGGCACCCATGATTTGAGTCTGGTTGAAGGGATGGTCACCAGCCGCTCATTCGCTCAAATCAGGAACACATCAGCTCTCTTGGCTTTGCCGTGCTTCTCACGCCATCCTTCTGCGTCAGCCTCTCTCCACGGAGCCCCTGTGCGCCTCCTGCCTGCTCATCCCCTCCGTGATCATCTCCTGCACATTCTGCGTGCTCTTTATTCATGGTCTGACTGTCCTAAGAAGAGAGAGGAAGCACATCAACTGTTTCTGAGAAATGTGCCTGCGTTCACTTAAACCACAGCTGAAACAGGAAGATCTTCGCTGTCAAAGTGCATTTTAAAGAATCCCATTCCAGTCTTCTACATAAGGAGACACTGGCTGCTTGGCTGATGTGCTGTGGTGAGCCTATACGCTAGGGATAATGAATGATTATCTTTCATAATAGAACCTAAAAGTTACATATTTAATGTTGAATGCACATCTAGGTATGTGTATATATATATATATATATATATATATATATGTACATATACATACACACAAGTGCGCACACACTCTCACATGCACATATCTGTTCAGGGGCTTACTAAGTTGCTGAGGCTGGCCTCAAATTTGTTATCCTCCTGCCTCAGCCTCCCAAATAATGCTACACTGACTGTGAATAATTACATTTTAAGTATATATTTTGTGACATAGCATTTTATTTAATCATACCCTACTAAGAAATTCATATTTATCTGTTATCCCAGAATTTTTATGAAAGGCACCAATAATTTTAATCATTTTCCTGAATAGTGGGGCACAGGCATGACCCCCGGTGTTTTGGGAGGTGGCAAGGGCGGGAAGCACTGCTCCACATCCAGGTCACTAGGTGATGAGCTGCCAGAAGCACTGCTGTCCATCAGTGATCATGAGACCATTTTACATGAACCAGGGTGACTGCATTTCACGCTCTGACTCTCAGGATTTCAGAACTCATTCTGCAGTTTAAAAATTAATGAGGAATCTGGCAGCCCAAAGAGGGCAGAATAAAATCAAATTCTGTGCTCTGTCATTTTCCCACAAAAGCTGTTGGAGCAGGGTCTGAGGTTTTCTGGGTGCTGGCCAGCGGGGATGCCCAGGATCTGCCCACTGCATGTACAGGGGTGCTTTCTGTGACGAATAGCAGCCTTCTCCAAAGCTCCAGGGAAGGGGCACCAAGGAGCCCTGTGCCTTGCAGAGCACAGGGAAAGAGGGAGGCGGTTGGAGGCAGTTGGGGCTCCTTCAGAGCAAGGTGTCTCTGGCTTAGGCTCTTCTGAGCCCCTTGCCCGGACACCTGGTCAGCACCCCACCACCCTTGTGTCAAAATGTGTGAATTGACACAAGCACTGTGGAAGAGGAGGACTGGGGAGGGCAAATTTGCTGCCTCCACCCTCCTCGGTCCTCGGGCAGGGCTACGAAGTAGGTTCCCACTCAGTCAGAGGAGAGGAAGAACAGTGTTTCCAATAGTGTGGTCAGCAGGGCGTCCCAGGAATCAGGAGAATCAAAGAGGGGTCAGGTGACTGATGCTCATGTACTCCACAGCCACAGAGAGCAGGCATTACCAGGGCATCCGGGAGTGCCGGGACAGGGCGGATCAGTCCTGGATGGGAAGGAAGCACAGGGGAAGTGTCCCCTTATTGTGTGAGCTGTCTCTGAGCAATCCTGTTCCTGGTGCGGTACACCTTACAGGTGACAATGTCCATTGCAGATGGAAACTTCCTTTTTCAAAGGGGAAGTATCTCACTTTATTTTAGACACTTTAAAGGAAGTGACAAGCTTGTCCTTTAAAATAGCAGATAAACTATGTGTGATGGTGCAAACTTGTATTCCCAGTGATTCTGGAGGCTGAGACAGGAGTATCACAAGTTCAAAGTCAGGCTCAGTCACTTAGGAAGGCTATAAGGAACTTAGCGAGAATCTGTCTCAAAATAATATAAAAAAAGGACTGGAGATGTGTCTCAGTGGTTAAGCACCCCTAGGTTCAATCCCTGGTACCAAAACTTAAGTAAAAAAAAATAATAATAAGTAAAGTAGCAGATAAGCCAGCTTCGCAGATTCCTGCAAATACATCTTGCAGTGACTCATCCCAAGACCCCAAAATCACAAGGACAGAGCCTACCTCCTGGTGTGGAGAAGGCAAACGCCACGGCAGGACCCTCAGGCTCCCGTTTTGCCTCACCTGCTGTGCGGCCCACATCCTGACTGCTGTCTGTGGCTGGATGCGATTGTGGGGACGCTGCTGCTCGGACAGGGTCAGCAATGACCACCAGCAGGAGGAGGCCTCATCCAAGACTGTGGATCCAGACAGAAGCCGTGGGAGCCTGAGCGGCCAGAGCACACCCAGTCCACCCTGCCATGCCTGGAGCTCATCCATCTGAGGTCTCCTGGGATCATCCCCGCTCATTCCAGACCTGCTTGTCCCCCACCCTCTTGACAGTCACTGTTCCGGCCAGAGGGCAGGGAGCTGTGGAGGACCACACCTGCGTCACCTCTGGCTGGTCTCCAGAAAGCTCCACCCCTTAATGGTAGGGTCCCCAGTACTCGCATGAGCACAGAGCCTCTGGAAAAGAGCCTTGTCCCTTCAGCAGCGCCTCTTTACCAGCTGGGGGAGCAAAAGTGAGGCTGAGAGTGGAGGGCGTCATGCGGAGCATCTTCCTTTTCCAAACCACTCCCTCCATCAAGGAAAGCAGATTCTACTCTCCGTGTGAGGCTGTTTGTACGTTTCTTCCTTAACACTAAACATAAAAGTTTACTAATGTAGTGAGGGAAGTGTGTTCCGTAGTTACTGTCGACTTCGTGTTAGCTAACTTTCAGATTTCCAAACATTTCTCCTCCTTTTCTGTAAATGGTAAGAAGTCATGAGAATGTTTAAGGTTCGTGGTGGAGAAGGTAGCTTTCAGTTCCCCAGATGTGCGTCTCTCAGGAACAGAGACGTCTCTCAGAACCTGCACAGGGGAACGCTTTCTGGGTACCAAGTGACCAAAGGGCCTTGTAAGTTTACATAAGATCCACAACTAAAATCCAATTATTTAAATGCCAAATCCAAGACCAGATCATGCCGGCAGCCACTTCCACTCCATTTCAGACACAATGACCCAACTTGCATTCCAGAGCAGGTCGGGGAACACCCACCTTCTAGGAGACCCCAGCTTCCCAGTTTGTCTCTGGAACCAGTGCGGAAGCAGCTTTGCTATTTGACCAAACTCCTGATTCCTGGACTCCTATGTTGGGAACCTTGGGTGACCTGGGCCTGCCCTTCCTTTCAAGTGGTGGATTTTCCAACTGCAGCTTCCCGTGAGTGAACTGGAAGAATGGTGATGGATTTTCTTGAGTAACTTCCAAAGGACAGTTATGGGCATGTGGTACATTCTGGAAATGTTATTTTAGAATTATTACATTTCTCTCCTGAAGAAGTGAAAATACTTTCTTCTTTTTAAGTGTTTGCAATCTGTTGCTGGTTTTACTATGAAATTAGGCTACTTAATTCAGAAAATGAATTTCCAAGAATACACAAAAATAACATGAAAAACAAAATCTAAATCATGTGTCTGTTTTAGAGTAAGCAACACAGTGGAATGCAAGTGGAGAAAGGATGGAAAAGCATGAAAGCCAAACAGCTCCTGCTAGCTTGTGGGTCGGAAGAAAGGAGCAGGACTCGAGCCCGGCAGATCTGGGCACAAAGACCCATCACGAGGTTCCAGGGTGCCCAGTTACCCTGGAGATGTAATGAATATTTTTAGACATAAATTCCCCTACTTGTTATATAAAATCCTTCTCCCTCTATCCTGACAGGGAGGATTAATCTAATGTCCAGATTCTCTGGTCATAGTGCAGGCTACATAACAGTTTCCACAAAATACCCAGGGAACTCGGATACAGGGGCAGCTATCTTCAGCACCTCTCTTGAAATGCCTGACCTGGTGTTGTGACTTGCTGGGTCAGAGGACCAGTGCATTTTCTAAATGAAAGGATTTGGCCAAGGGACAAGAAAGACATTTCGATCTTTCGGAAGAGTTTTGGTACATGCCACCATGGAGTCACTCCAGAGTGCCCCCTTGGTGTGTCCTGTGCTCTGAACTGCAGAGGATCGGAAGACTACCAAAGAGAGGATGCTCTGCCCTGCTCAGTCCCCGGTCCTTTCCCGTTTCTGTCTGGCAGTGGTGAGTCATAGTGATCAGTGTTCCTCTTCCCCAAGGCAGGACATAGGAACTGTGCCACCTCTCCCCAAAGGAGTGGTCAAACATGGGAAGTTCACTCTGTTCCTTCTTCCTGGAAGGCCTTGTTCCTCCTCATCCCAGGAAAGGGGGAGGAAGCTGTGCAGACTCTAGAAGGCTCTGAACACACTGTCCTGCCAGTCCCCTGGCCCCATTTATTTGTTGCCACAAGATCATAAGCTTTTTCCTTGTACGATTCTGCACCGCTGTCCACTGAAATTCAGGCAGTCCCGTGAGTCCTGGGAACCTTCTTCACTTGCCTCTTGGTGTGGGCTGTGGCCCTCATCATGGGCGGAGAAAGTGCTCACACCTTTCCACCACACGTCTAATATTACTTAGACGCTACTCTCTGCATATTATATTTTATTTGAATTACCCTAGGAGGCTTATGATCTTATGGCTCTTTCTTTTTTGGAGGTGAAGCAGGAAATGTAACAGACCTCCAATTCGAGCACTGACTACACTGATTTCCTGTCTTTTTTGCTTTGTGTATATATACACATATATTTATTTTTATCTATTGATTTTTTCTTTTTTTATTATTGAACAACCATACAAGTTTTTAACAAAATAATATAAAATGTGAATAGATTCCGGATATTAGATTTATGTATTTTCTTGTGATTTTCTTCGGTTTCCTGTCTGTCTGGACTTTATTAGAGTGCCTTAATCCCTTGCCTCTTGCCGAATCCTTTTGAAGCTCTGCTAAGTGCTGCTCCTGTCTCAGACTCTTGAATACACTGTCACTGGCTAAGGAACAACTCTTCCCTCCAAGTCAAAGCCCCAGTAAGTATTAGTGTGATGGCGGATTCCTCACTGGGTAGAGTATTGGTGAGCATGCCTCTCCGGCATGGGGCCGTGGCTTACCCCTCCTGTCTGAAACTTCACTCATGGACTCTCTTTCTGGAAATGGACATATGTGTCCTTGCCTCCACTCGTAAATATTCATTCCAATCACCTCTGGTTTTGCTTTCTTCAAGGCCCCACTTAACAAATGCATCTTAATGTCCTGGATTTTCCCAAGTTCAAGATTCCAGGTTCATTTTAATGGTTGAGACAATTCCACCACCTGTCACTCAGAGGACTCATGGCATCTCCGGGATCCATCATTCTTTAAACAAACACAGGCGAGCTCTCAGGAAATTCCCACCACGGCTCCTGGAGAGGCCTAGCCCGTCTTGGTGGTTGCTTTCCACCGAGAGCAGAGCAGATAATGAGGATAATGGTGTCCATAGGTGGGTCATTATTAGGTGTGTGTGCCATTAACATGGGAAGACCACGGAAAGAAAGGAGCACAGCACACATCTTCAAGCCTTTGCTCAAAGCTGTCTTGGCTGTTACTTTGCTTTACTGTTTTACTAAAAATTTGAGAAAAGATATCCTATCATATGTCAAGCTGAATAATGTTCATGAACTTCAAAATGATTGATTGAAAGCTTGAGTATGAAGTGACCCCCTCTGTTCCCCAAGCACTGGGGACGCACCCTGCTAGCTCTACAGCAAGACCACCCACGACAGAGGCCAGAGCTCTGTGGAGGACAGAGACCTGGACACATTTGGCTTTATATTCAATAAGGTAGGATGCTCATTAAACCTCTCCACTACAAACGGCTTCTTAGTGTCCTAAGCCCGTACTGTCCTCGTAGCTCAGGACAAGGAAATGAGATATTTCCCAAAGAGAGGAGGTGATTCTAATGTTGGGCAAGCTTTTCAGCTCTAAAATCTCATAAGGTGCTGCAGAGATACAAACTGAGTAAGCAAGGTTGCGCATCGGAAATACTGCTGAGTGCAGTGGGCCCTCAGGAAAATTACCTTCCCCGTCTAACTTGACAACCCTGCGTCACACCTTAACTAACACTTTGCCTTCTAGCTTGTGGCCTTTCTTCAGGATGCCTAGGCCTGGCTAAGGTTGAGAGCTCTTTGAGGAGAAAATCCGTGACACTCACCTCTCTGCACACCTCGTTATTTGCACATCGTAGATTTTCAGGAACTGTTTCAATTAGATTGAGCCTTCTGCATTTGATACACCGGAGCAGTTTACACCAGGAGCTTAAGAATGATTGGGCTACAGATATTTCCAGGATCCAGCTTTAAGGACACTGGATGCATCCAGCGTGATTCTGTGACCTGCGGTCATTTCTTTAACTGTGGTGGTGTATAACTGGTTTCCAGCAACACTTCAGTCCTTGGTGTTTACCTCTACAGCACCATGATGAACACAGGCTCTTTCAGAGTGGAGGCACGATGTGAACGGACCCTACAGTAACCCCACACTGCAGATACGCAAGCAGAAGACAAAAACGTTTGCACCTCGCAGACCTGGAGAAGCAGTACCGTCATCGGGTGTGTCATCCAATTCACTTAACGTGGCTGATGCTGCAGCACCCGTTTCTAGGCCCTCATAAGTTGCTTTAAACCTAGTTGTGCCATGTCATCCTTGGTTAAAGGACGTTAAAACTCCTTCTGTGTGCGTGGTTGGTAGAGTGCAGCCCACCCCAACGACCCCAAGCCTGACACTCCCACAGCAGCAAACTGCAGTGAATCCTAGTGATCAGCACCAGAGTCGCATGACTGGGTCGCCTCCTCACGCTGCTGTAGAAGCTAAGACACTGACGGCCCACTTGGGAAAGATGAGGGATCTTGCCCAGGGACCTCGATGAGGCTGTGTCCCAACTCTTACCCATGCTCTTCGGTTTCAGCTCCTCATCACATCCCACTTGGTAAACACACCATACCTACTGCCACTGTGGTCCTGGTCAGGGGCCCCAGGGAGCTCCAATCTTGGCTTGTGCCACTCTTTACAGAGAGACCTCCAGACCAAATTGGTAAGGAAAACACATAACAAAAAGTTTTAAAGCATGTAAAAACACAGGCAGAAGATCCAGTTCTAGCCAAAGCTGTCCGCAGGTCTCTACCCTCTGTCCTCTCCACTGCTCTTGCCATTGTCCTCAGTGGGACTCTTCCACCACACAGGTAGTCTGGCCAGAAAGCTGCCAGAGTGCTTCCCTCATGCTTGGGAAGGACAGAGGAGCTCGCTTCCTACCCAGCACGTTTTGCAATCAGTTTTGGAGTTGTGAACATTTTTCAAGTTAGTGTGCAACAGGACATTTTTCATCAATTTTCATAAAAAAAATATATATATATATATATATATTTGTTGTCTTGCACAATGTTATTGTGGCAATAGCTAAATTACAACATGGTCACTTCATGATGAAGTTAAATGATATGCAATTTATCAACATTGGAACCATAGAGGTAAGGGTACAAAGGTTGATGTTGGGTAATTTATGTGCAGAAGCGTCAGAACAGGCAGTAATCATACAAAAGAAACTAATCTTTCTACTTTCTCTCCACAAAATAAATGATAAAAAAATGGTACTACATGAAAATTTCAGAGTTTGTAAAAATATAGAACAGATACTAGTGATGCTTGCCAAGATGCACATGTATGCGTAGAATATATATCACAAATGCATTGCCTGTACACTACTTTCTCAAATGTGTCTGGCTAATTTCAAAGAATTTTCAAGATCATCCTTCCATAACTAGCCCAACCTTGAGCTCCCTTCCTCCTGAACCTACTGGTAGTGAAGGGGAAACATTCAAATGATGGTCTGGAGGGAGATGGAACTTATGGGACTAAACTCTCCATGTGAAAGTCCATTCATTTTCCAAAATGTGGAGTTTGAAGTGCTAAAGCTACTCCCAATCCAGAACTCATTCCACTGGGGCCCCTGAATAAGGGTTCAGATTCTCCACACATGGGGCACTTGCCTTATTTCAATTTAAAACCGTGCGAGAGGCGGTAGTGGAATTTGACTTTCAACTGCCATGATTGGGTAATGTTTGCTTCTTCCTGGTGTCTTTTACATAATGTTGAGGTGGCATCAGGGAAGCATCACAAAAATAAAACAAATATAATTCAAAAAGCAAGAGATGATTGACAGTTACCCATCAACCCAAAGACTAAGAGGTCTTTGTTGTGATGTTCGGAGATTTGAATCCTTTCTGTTTACCTTGAATATATTATTGAACACTATTCCCATAACAAGAAAAAGTTTAGGTTTCTTTCCTCCAAATTTATGGATATTCTCTCAACCCTGTACCTTTTTGAACTACCTATTACACAGTAATCATAAAGAAACTTTATCACTATTAATTGCTGAGACAAGATAATTCAAATTCATTCATGACCATTTTTTCTACTTCAAATGTGTTTAGGGAAATTTTTTTACTTAACTGAATACTTAAATCTCCATATCACACTAGCTAACTTGTACATTATCATTTATACTATGACATAGACAAAATCCCCTGCCTGTAAACAAATATGTAATAATTGCCAGTGTTCTTTCATTGCAAACTTCTAAGAGACAGTCAAATCGGTCATGGGCACTGTTCCTTTACAATCTTTATATTTCTCAGATTTTATTCTATTTGTCCAACAGCTGATAATTGCCAAAGGTGTAGGATTTGACATGTAATCCTGATTTCACCTTCATTCAAAATTCCTTCATCCACATCACATCAAAGCCATTATCACAGCCCAGAGGGGAGTTTTCAAGGAAGAAAGTTGAGTCAAGATTTTGAGGGCAGGGCCAGCTCCCAAGCAGCATCTCTGTGAAGTGCCCCTGCCTTCCCACATCAGAGGAGATGAATGAACATCACTGAGGAGAGGCCAAGGTAAAAAGACAAAGAGAAACGAAGGGGCCCTGTTGTGGGAACACAGGTGCTAAGACCGTGAATGGGTGTGGCCGAGAGCTGGAGAGAGCAGTGATGCATGAGCTCCAGCAGAGCGGATTCCAGTGCAGGAAGCAGGAGCCCTCCCTCCACCTGCAGGGCCTGTGGGCAGTGGCAGAACTCTCAGAGGTTGAAGAAAGAAGCTTGCCCAAACAGCTCTATGGGAAAGGTCTGCTGCCCTCTTCCTGGCCTCAGGAGTTTGGGGTTCAATCTCTCCAATTTCAACTTCTGTGATCTACATAACGTTGATAGTAGGAGCAGCTACCTAGCATGTTTGAAATTGACATCAAATCAGGGCTGATGTAAAAACTCAGTGCAGAGCCTCCCAGCACGAAGGATGTAGGTGTCCTCATGCAGGACGTTAACCAGAGTCTTAGAGCATCTTCCCAGTCTGTGTCCCCATTAGGTGGCAACAGTGTACTCACTCCCCGGCCCTCAGACCTCAAGGCCAGCTCTTGAGAAATGCAATGCGTGGGGCTTGTAACCTCCTTGTGGTCTATGTGTTTTTCAAAAATTCCTGCAACAGAAATTCTAACATAAATATTGAAGGTACTGAAGAGTATGTATTAATAGAATTAGTTTTTATTTCTAGTAATTTTGTGGGATTATAGCAGAGTTAGAGGAGAAACAGAAACATTTTCAGCTACCATGCAGCATTTTTCTCTTCTAAATTTGGAATTCTAAATCCGATTCTCTAAGGTCTAGCTTTCCCCGCAGGGCGGACACTGTTTTGTGCAGGCCTGAGCCATCCCACCAGGTGTCCTCTGATTGGAAGTCCACATTAGCACAGAAGAAAGGAAGGAGGTCCAGCACGTCAAAGATTTTTACTGAAGACCTTGAGCAGAGTGTTCTTGCTTCTGGTCCATCCCGAGTTGCTGGTGATGTCTTCCTGGATGCAAAAGCACCGCGTTGGGTACATTTAGAACAATTCAGCGCAGTGCGTAGAAATCTATTTTCTCACCCTTATTTCGGAGAAAAAGAAATGTAAGACAGACAGATCAGGAGTGATTTCAATATAAGGAAAAAGAAGTCAGATACAAGTCAAAATATTTTATGAAGAAACAATATAAAGATTCAATCCAAATTCAATTCTAAGATTCAAAAGTAACATTTTTAAAGCACTGCTAAAGATGTCCAGGGGTCAAAACTTCTATGAGCTTTAAAAGTAATCTTTTCTAACAGTATTTGAATTTTAACATATAATGGAACCAAATGTGATCATTTCTGATGTGACAAAAATATAATTATATTTGGACTTGCTTAGGATGGAACATGCCTTTTTGGCTCGTAAGATGGATAAGAAATGACAGATCTACTGTGCAGTAAATTCAGGTGCTCCCATATCATTTCAACAGAGGAAGCAGTTCAGGATTCTGCTTTATAAAATTATAGAATGCACAGAAAGAACATTCTACTCCTAAATTAGGTGAGTAAGAGGCCAACATTTTCACACCAATATTTTTCTTTTTTTAATCTTTTTAAAAATTTGTTGAATATGGACTTACAATTAAGGCAGAATCATTATCAAACAATCAAGAACAAATATATATTCAATAGCAAGCCAAGGCTGATGCCATTCCATGGTTTTCCCCCATGGGTTCCCCATGGTTCCATGTTTCCCCCAATTAAACCCTTGTTTTAAATGGACTTCTCATGGAGGTCAGAGGTTTTCCTCTGAGTTGATTCCCCCATACACCAATATTTTGCTACTGGCAAAGAAGCCACCTATCTGGATAAGAGAGATGACTGTGACATAATTTCCTCCAGCTGAATAATTTTTGTGAATGGCTTCAGATATTTAAAGAATACTTACCATTGAGATTTAAAGCATAAGTACACATGTCTATTTCTTTTCAGCATCAGCCAAATATTACACGTGAAATTGCATGAAAGGTACCCTAGGCTTTAAGTGGGCATTCTGAAATTTACTAGAAATGAAAAAAATGTAAATAATATTCAGAAGAAAATAATGGTACTGTTAAAGGATATTTATAGACAAAGTATTTTTAGACAAAGCATATATATGCATATATATACATATATATGTATATATATATATATATATATATATATATATATATACTTTGCTTTTAGACAGTCTGTGTTGTTCAGATTGACTTTAAACTCCTGTCCTCAAATGATCCTCTCACCTCATCTTCCTGAGTAGCTGGGACTACAGGTGTGCACTACCACACTCAGCTAGATATACTATGTAGTTTATTGTTTGACACATATTTATCAAATTCTTTTGTAAATATTAGATGATATGAAAGATACAATCATATACAAATAGAACACTTAATCAATATTTCATATGGGAAGCTTATATATTTATTAGATGAAACTCAATATATATTATTTCAAAATGTTATTTTGTGCTA
This sequence comes from Aplodontia rufa, assembly GCA_004027875.1. NCBI lineage: Eukaryota > Metazoa > Chordata > Mammalia > Rodentia > Aplodontiidae > Aplodontia > Aplodontia rufa. Next base: position 44,368 of record PVKS010006967.1, on the reverse strand, counting down.
TTAATAAGATTACTTTCATAGGTGAAAATAGTTATGTAAAGAACATTCATCTTTTAGCTCCAAATGCAGTGGTGAAAGTACATGCGTGAATTTTCTACTTTTGGTCTGAAATGGTATAATTTTCTAAGTTGAAATAGTCTTATTTGAACCTAAAGCAAAGGAAAAAAAGAGAGAATTTACCTTTGCAAAGTCACCTCTGGCATAAATACTTGGTAATTGTAATCTTAAGACTTCAGAAAAATTTAATATAAAAATATTTAGGTTGGATTGTCATCCACCCATCCTAATAAAAGTCTGCTTATTCACTGGTGACTGCAAGGATAAAAAAAAAAGAAAAGTTATTAAAGGTTTAAGAAAAAAAGTTCATACAGCTGTGTGCTTAGAGAAATATCCTTGGTCAGCAGCTCTCCCAGGCTCGGTTCCTACTGAGTGCAAGGTCATCTGCACTCGAGGACTGTAAGGCACAGCCTAAAGGCTCTGCGTGGTAGTTATGAGCACCAGAGTCCAGGATCCTGGTCCCATCTCTACTGTCTTATCTGTCTTCCTAGGGAAGGGGCTATCAGAGCTCATGCCATCCAGAGCCCATTACGAGCATCCAGCGCAGAGGTCGGGGCACTCAGGAAGGGCCTGGAGTCTTGGAAGCACCAGGAGTTGCTTCTGGTCCTGGCTTTCTTATTCAATATCCATCCCTCAGCCATGGTGGCTTGTCAGTCTTCCATCCAGAGTGATTCTCTAAACAGCTGCCCAGGAGCAGTGTCCACCCTGCTGAGGGCACACTGTGTTCACACTTGAAAGACCCGCCTTCCAGACTAGGCATTTTCAAGGGCAAACAATATATTCAATACCACTTTATAAGATGTCTTACTTAATATTACACTTTACATTAACCTATGCATGAACCTATGCATGAATATGTCACCTAGTAATGGATTACATTACATGAAGTACACTTATTTATGTTATGTTACTATATATATGTGTGTGTGTGTATATCTGTGTGTGTATATGTATTATATAACACATACACACATATATGTGTATATATATTGGAGATTGAACCTAGGGACGCTTAACCACTAAAATACATCCCCATGCCTTTTTATCTTTTGTTTTGAGACAGGGTCTCACTAAATTGCTCAGAGTATAAGTCCTGAGGCTGGCTTTGAACTTGAGATCCTCCCGCTTTCCAAGTTGCGGGGATAACAGGCACGCACCATGGCTTATGTTAATATTTATAACAGTATGATGGCATATATAGATACATATAATAGTGTATCATTACACAATAAGATTTTTCTATGCAACGTACATGAATGTTATTTCTTATACAATGCTAATTACTGTTTCATAACACAATATCGTACATTCTATGTATGTGTCACTACAATGTTTTTATGTAACAGTCCCCACTGCAAGGAGGATCCTTGCACCCCCTTCTACCCTGTTCCACTCATAATGGTCTCTTTGCTCCATCTTTTTGAACTCTAAAAGGAGGTCCCTCAGACTGTCTTTCATTGGCTCAGCCATGGTTTCCTGAGGGTCTGTCTAGGATGGTGCTGGCGTTCCACACTCCTTGCCCTGTGCAGCTCATCAAAGGCTTGTGCTTGTTGGTGTATCTAGAATGTAAGTCCCTAAGGGGAGCAATTGGACCTCGTATACCACAGTGCCTAGCACTTTCTCAACCAGAACGGAGGGTGTGTGTGTGTCTAACATATTTGACATTTGATAAAATGAGTGAATTAGTTATTCATATTCAGTTAATAATGGGTAAGTGAGTACAAGTCTGGACTCAGAAAGTCAACAAAGAAAAAACAGAGCCTTCAGCCTTCAAGTGTTTTTATCTACCAATCAATCATGTTTAACAGTCACAGAACTAGTCCGCTGACCTCAAGCACATAAAGATGGAGAAGTTCAGACTTCTTCATGCACAGAGGGAATTGGCCATCCATGGAGAGCCCCCTATCCTGCTTCAGGAGCTATCGTCACGATAAATACTTGTAGTGAGCGTTTTGTTAGTCAAGTTACATGTAGTGACCTAGGGTACAAATCATATTTATGTAGACTTATAGCATTGTAAAACTAGGGGCCTACCTAAGAAATTCAAAGTTTGTGTTTTTGTTTAAAAAACAGCCTGATACGAGTTACTGTCACTAACGTCATAAGCTACCCCAGATGACTATGCTCTCCCACCCCAAGCCCTGACTGGTCACTGTGCCTGGCAGTGTATTCCTTGTGAGGTATTAGGTGGCAGCTCCCTGGCAGGGAGCTGAAACCTGTTGGTATTGAGACAGTAACACTGTGCATGTCCATGGACAATTTTGCGGGGGATGAGTTGGAGTAAGATGAGGAGGGCTGAACATGCTCACCAGATTTAGTTCCTTAAGACAAAAGCTGCCTGCCCCTGGAGCTCTGTGCCTGGCCTCACAGACCTGAAGAGTCAGCTCAGGTCTCTTGAAGGGAAACGGCCCATGGGGACCACTGTGCAACCTTCCTGCTGATGGTTTGGCTCTCTGGTGTGTTGGTTTTGCTGAATGGTAAACTAATGGTAGATGGAGGCAGGGCTGACCTTAGGCTCCACTCAGGGTTGTGAAGATCCCTGGGTGTCTCAGTGAGCCTGCCAGAAGGGCACGACACCTGTGCAGGCTGAGCCCTCTGCAGAGGTGTGACAGGCTCTTCTCAGATGCAAGTTTAGCATTCAGTAGCTGTAAATTCAGAGGCAATGATGAGATGGCACATGTACGTGACCAGCAGTGGGGAAGAGATCTTGTTTTCCATGTCTGTATAATGTGAGGACTTAACCTCATCTGCAGATGGATTTCCTCCCATGTGTTTGTTTTGTAAACTCTCCTAAAATTTCAAACCTACCAAGACCTCAAGTCATCATCTAGTTCTAGTTTATGTTTCCCATTCTACACAACGGAGATCCAAATCCAGAAAAGTTAAAAGGCAAACACAAAAGTTACTCAGTTTGTTTGTGACAGATTGAATTAAGACCAAAATTTGCATCTCTTGAATGTCTGTCCAAACCCACTTGAAGGAGGAGGTTGCACTATGAGGAGTATCAAGCTAGGGGCATTAGTGGTAACCTGCATGTGTAGCAAGAGCTCCTATCCAACAGGCTCACCAAGGGGAGTAAATGCGGGGAGATCTCCAGATCCAAGCTGACCTACAGTGTTAATAATATACTGAAACCACCTAAAACTCACTGGGTGTGTTCCAAAGGAACTTTGATTAAAGCACTCAGCTGAAAGAATAATGCCCAGGATGAGGACACTCAGTGAGCGGTGAGTGTTTATCAAATGAATGAATGAAGCTCTCGATGTGTCTTTCCATACCCATGTCTAAATCTACAAAACAGAGACAGATGTGCAAAAGCAACATAAGCTCTAACACTGAGATTCCTGAAAGCAGTGTAGGAAAAGGCTTTAGATGACCAACGCAGTCCGACGGGAAATCTTACAGTCATGAAACCAGATCCAGTTGAACATATCTCACAGAAAACAAGCGAAGTCTCTGGGTGAGTTTGAATTCTGGCCCCAAGAAGCGACGTCTACACACCAGCTTCCGAAAACTACAAAGTGGCCTAATTTGGAAATGTCTTTGCAGTTGGATGGCGTTGGGGTCTCGCGATGGGGTCAACCTGGATTATGTTGGTGAGCCTGAGGGCCAATGACAAGAGTTCTTTAAGAGACACAAGATAGGGACAGAAGAGCCATGTGGAGACCGAGGCTGTTTGGATCCACACAGGCGCAAGAACAGTGTTGGCCTCCAGAGAGCGGAGGAGCTGTGGAAGAAGCATTTTTCTCCGCAGTCAGTGAGAGATCCCAGCTCTGCAGACACCATGATTTCAGATGCTGAGAAAATGTGTTCCTGCTATTTTCAGCTATCTGCTTGTGGGGATTTGCTATGGCAGCCACAGGAAGCTAGCACCAACTCCAAGAGCAAAACCAGACTCTACTGCAGAGAGGGGAACAGGGAGCCCCCGGCAGACCTGGGAGGCTCTGGACACAGACACCAAAGCAACCCTTGGGCCAGACTGTGTTTGAAGTGCTGGCTTTGAGATTTCCAAGCTGCAACCTGAGTTCTGAGGGGTCTAAGCCCACAGATTCCTGCAGATGAAACTCAAGCGACTGACTTCTCAACCCCAAATCACCAAAACACACAGACAAATCACCCTGAAAGAGTCAAGAACAGCAAGTGAATCAAGGTGTAGGATTCTACCCACAATTATAAAATAACAACAGAACAACAGCTGGAGGAATTTAAAAATAGGAAATAAAATGAAAGAGCAAGCCACAAAGGTGAGTGTGAAGACACAAAGGAACGGAAATAGCTCAAAGAGAGGCATGGAAAACTGCAGCATGAGCCTGAGGAGGACAGGAGGCACGGACGGCAGGCAGAGTGGGTGGAAGCAGACCCCTACTAAGTGGCTCTGTGCAGTGCATGAGGGATTGCAGAGCAAGAGGAGAGGTCCTACAGGCAACTGAAAGCTTCCACACCTTTGTTAAGATTGACTCCAGGTTCTCTCTTGACACTCTTAACTAATTCTTCAGCCGTGCAGAAGCTTTTCAGTTTAATGGCATCCCATTCATTCATTCTTGCTTTTGATGTTTGTGCTATGGGAGCCTTGTTAAGGAAGGCAGCACCAACAGCTATGTCATGTGGTGTCAATCCTACTTTTTCTTCAAGCAATTGTAAAGTTGCTGGTTTAATTTCCAGATCCTTGAACCATTTAGATTTGATTCCTGTGCAGGGTGAGAGGTAAAGGTCCAATTTCAGTTGTCTGCATATGGTTGTGCAGTGTGTTCTAGAACCTACGTAATGGGAGAAAATCTTTGCCTGCTACACCTCGGACAGAGGGCTAATGTCCAGAATATACAAAGAAATAAAAAAACCGCAAATAATCCAATCAGTAAATGGGCTAAGGAACTAAAAAGAAAATTCTCAGTTGAGGAAGTCCAAAAAGCCCATAAACATATGAGAAATTTCTCTTCATCACTAGCAATCAGAGAAATGCAAGTCAAAACTTCATTGAGATTCCACCTCACTCCAGTCAGAGTGGTAAAAATGAAGAATATGAACAATGATGGATGCTGAAGGGGCTGTGGGAAAAGAGGAACACTGTCACACTGCTGGTGGGACTGCAAACGGGTACAGCTACTCTGGAAAGCAGTGTGGAGACGTCTCAAAAAATTAGGGCTGGAACCACATTTTGACCCAGCTATCCCACTCCTGGATATTTTTCTAAAAGAGCTAGGATTGGCATATTATAGAGACACAGCTTCATTAATGTTTATAGCAGCTCAATTTACTATAGTTAAACTATGGAACCAACCCAGATGCTCCTCCCTGGACAAGTGGATTCAAAAACTGTGGAACATATACACAATGGAATTCTACTCTGCTATCAGAGAGAATGATATCATGGCATTTGCAGCCAAATGGATGGAGATGGAAAAAATTATGCCAAGTGAAGTATCCCAAACTCAGAGACTTAAGGGCCAAATGCTTTTTCTCAAATGTGGAAGCTAGAATACAACCAGAAACAGACTGAAAGCTGGCTAAGTTAATAATAACGTCCACATGGGTGAATTACTACATGAGCAAGGGGAACCTTGCCTATCTCTGGGGAATGAAGGGAGGGGAATGGGAGAACAGGAGATCATCAAGGCAGCTGAAGGGTGGAGTAGGGGGCTTAACCCAGGGGGGAAGCTTCGACTTCCACAAGAAGCCCAACTAACACGGGGGAAAGTAGGGGAAACATTGAGATCGGGTGAAACTCGAAGGGGGAAGACCATGGGCTGTCATCAGCCTTGGCTTGCTCTGTCATTATACATTCATTCACGATTCTGTGACAACGATTCCCTCCTAAATGTAAGACTATATTGAATGAAGAAAAGAAAAGAAAAAAAAAAAACAAGAAACAAAAGAACAACTCCAGAAACACAATGATTGCACCGGGAAAAACAAAGATTACCTCCCTTGTGGAAGTACTATGGTGAATCTGAAGAATGAGAAATACAACAAAGGGAAAGACAGAGGTTTAGAAAGAGACCCACAAGTAGATGAAAACCACAGCATGTAACAGCTGGCTATTAAACATGGTCCTGGAAAAATAGGTCATAATTTTGGGGAAGGAACTAAGCTTGAGTCTTACATCAGGACACAGCTGGAAAGAGAGTTTGTTATATTAGAGACAAACATAAACAAACCAATGAAATCCAAATAGTAAATGCATGGTTTCACAAATGCAGGAGAGAGGAAACGTCCTCAGTCCTTACTGGTCGGTACCATAATCCAATTACACCGAACTTTAAAACTCTGCTCTTTAAAGAGACACCGTGACAGAGATAAAAAGTGATTCCACAAAGAGAAGAGACATTTGCCACAGTGTTCCCATATGCTCTGTTCTTTTTTAAATTTCGCAACTACATTTACCGCATCTATCTTTCCAGTAGAACACTGTTTTAGTTAGTTGTATCGTAGACATAAATTATTGAATGTTAGCTGCAAAGAATTGAGTGAAAATATTACAAAATCCTGTATAGATTGTATGGATTTACATAACTTCAAAATAAATTAAATAATTCTTCTTTTTTTTCTTTTAAGAGAAAAAGAGAAAGAGAAAACCAATTTTATTTAGTTTTTCATGTGACTTTCATTGCTCCAAGACTTCATTGTGTACATGGTGCTGGAGTTAGAACCCATGTCCTCCTTCCTGCATGCCAAGGAAGCACCTTAACCACCGAGTCATCTCTCTAGCCCCAATAATTGTTCTTTATACATCATAAAAATATAATAAAGATAAAGTCTGTTTGGGTGGTAATCTCCAGTATTATACAAGAACGGTTTCTTGTATTCATGAAAGTTAAGTTGAAAAAGGAACTCCATTCTGAACAATGATTTTTAGTTAACTCAGAACATATTTTAGTAAATTTCATTTCAGTTTAGTCAACTCCTCCAGGACACCCCGAGAACGAGGGCGGGAAGGCACGTGTGAGGGACACCATGCAGTCAGGTCAGGGCTCAGCCACCAGCCCTGGGGCTGCTGCAGCAGCCGCAAGCAGCTGAACTCCCAGACACCCCTGAACTCTGCTTCCTGGGTGAAAGCAGCTGCCCGGAGCTGGAACTCCCCCTGCACAGCCACGGGCGTAACATGAATGCGCTCTCTTGCGCTTCTCTCCAGCGTGGTGGGGGGTGCAGCCAGCACTGTAGTCACTTCTGGAAGGGTTCCCTCACTCGGAAAGCCAGCTCCACAATTGATAGTGGCCCTTTGTCATTTCTCTGTTCCCTTGCCCTGCTCCGCGTCTTCTTCTACCCATCCCTGGCTCTGGCATTTGCCACACGTTGCCACCATGCAGGGCACAGTGACTCCCCTGTTGGAATTGCTCCTCCAGATGTAAGCTCAGGGCATCCACAAGGCTAACTCAGAAGGCTCTTTAAAGTTTTAATGTGGTTGTGACTACCCTGGACTTGATTTCCCTGCCTTGAAAGGCATGCTCCTGAGCAGGAAAGCCAGTGGGTACAGCGGGCAGAGGAGCACCACCGGGGGGCTTCAGGAGAGAGGCCGGACTCACCCAGCTATTCCTTTAAAATAAATAGACTCGCATTTCCCCTCATTAAAGCTTGATGTGTTGACCTCTGGCTCTCTGGATGTGTCCTTTGCTGACCTGTACTCCACTGGCTCCAAGAACAAGACCTTTGCTTGTCCCCCTCGCATCTCCATAGAATGTCCTTTTAAAACCACAAGGTTGATGCAGAATTCCAGAATGGGCTCTAAGACTGAATTTTGTCAGTTTGCACAAGGTTCAGTTTAGAAAATGTGATTTTCTGCATATGTCAAGTCATTATCCTTGTAATATTGAGATTTTCTTATTTGGGGGGCTGGGTCATGAACTTGCACGCTTAGCAGCTTTCCCCATTCTAGTGAGGAAGGAGGGAGATTCCTGCTGCAGCACGAGGAATGTGCCTGGAGGAGGGATGCCAGGGCCAGTTCAGGGTCTGAGTGGAGATGGCCTCACCCCATCTACCCATGCCATTCCTGCAGTGCCCTTCTCTTCAGGTGGTGATAAATTCTTGTTTCATGAGTGAACGAATATGTGGTCCAAATAGATTTGGAAATAAACCGGACCTTTTCTTGGATGATCCTTGATAAACATTTGTAAATAACGCCTGGTATTTTTTTAAAGAACTCAATAGAAACTGATATCATTTTATCCATATTTAAAACATCTTGCAAATGTTTATATATATGTGTGAAATAAACAAATGGTCACTTATGATAGTAATTATGAAATATTTAATTTAGGGTTAGGACAATTTTATTCTGTCTGTTATGTTTTATTTTCTCCCCAAATCATGATAATGCTTATCCTTGCCCACCATGTGCACTGAGTCCAATCAAAATATCTTTTTACAATTAAATATTGAAAATGAGCTTTCTAAGGATAACATTGAAATCAACTTTGAGTTATGATGATAAAAGGAATTTGTCATGAATAGTGTGTGCTATGAAAAAATTTATAAGCATATAAGTAAGTTGATATGGTAAAATGCTAAGAATTCCAGGAAAATGGGCATGTGTGCAGTAGCAGTTGACAGAAATGAGCTATTCCTGTGGTTTGCAGTTTCAGGAGGTGTGCTCATAGGTAGTATTTTATGCAAGGGTAATAATCTTTTTTATCATCATTGTTATTACTCATATTCGTCCAGTTGGTTGAATTGGCTTGCTGGTTGGTTTCCATGTTCTTTGCCCATACCCAATAGTTCAAAGCTCATTGGTCATTGTGTTGGAGAATGAGTTCAAATCAAGACCTGAGAGCCAGTGTGCTCATGGTAGTGGGGTTTCATGCCTGACTGAGCAAGTGTGGGTTTACACCCACGTCTGGGCCTGTATCTGTGGATGTTTCTATATGTGATCACCTGCAGCTATGAAGCCAAACACAAGTTCTCACCAATGCCTCCTACACTAACCCTTGATCACGTGGGTGATTGCGGCTCCTGGCTTATCGGTAAATACACTGGGACAGTGAGAAAGCAGCAGTGCCTTCAGTTTCAGCATGTAGGTGAAGAGGTGGTAGAGTTGCTGACTTTTGCCTTCCAAGAGAGAGGACTTTACTTGCCGGAGGACGGTTCGTGTACCCAGCTTCCTTTGCCTTGGGCCTCCATGCAGCTCAGATTCACAGCTTTGCAAGTTGGCACCTCCTCTCCCAGCACGCAGCAAGGTGTCTCATGCATCTGTAGTTCAGCCAAGCCTTCAGGTCCTGCTTGTTACCTGGACTGCAGGGCCAGATTTGCAAACAATGCAGCTGTAAGAACAGAGACGAGTGCTGGAGGGTCCAGGCGTACAGTTCTGCTTGTGCACTTTGTACTCCTCCAAGCAACGCCTTGCTGAGGGTTGTCTTGTCTATTTGCAATGCGATTATCTTGTAATATTTCCATCTAGCTTTTGCGTGGAGACATAGCTTGTATAATACGTGAGGATGTACTCTTATTGATTCTATTTTGAGGAAGAAATGTTGAAAAGCCATAAGCGTTCCTCTCGATGATTGAGGAATTCACCAATAACACAATCAGAGCAATGGTTATTTAGAAGGTTAATTATTATCCATTATCCAGTTTCCTTAATAAATAGGTGTCTATTCGTACTAATGCAATTCTTGGTGTGTTCTCTGGTAGCTTGTGTCTTTCAGTTCAGGTTTATCCACATTATCCAATGTATCTGCACATGACAAGCCACTATTTATCGTTGGCTTTTGTTGTCCTTGGGATTGGAGGTGAGATGACCCTTCCTTCACTCCGACAGCAATTCTGCTGTGCTCCCCATTTTAATCTCTGCCATCTGTCCAGAGGTTCATCTGTTGTGCTGTCTGTTCGAAGTTCCAGCTTTTGTTAATTTTTTCTGTTGCTTTTTGCAATTTCATGGATTTATGCAGCATCCTTTTTCCTGCTGCTTTTGCCTTAAATTGCTCTTCTTTCTCTAATTTCCCAAGGTGGAAGTTTAGGTTATTGCTTGCAGATATTTCTTCTCTATCAACGTGTGCTTTTAATGCTATAATTTTTTCTCTACACCCCACAAATTTTGAGAAGAAAATTATATTTTCATTTTCAATTTCTTCAAAAAATTTTAATATCTCTTCAAATTTTAAAATCTCTTTGTTCCCTGTGTTATTTAAAAGTGCATTATTTTATTTCCAAACATTTGGGGATTTTCCAACGAACTGCCTTGCATTGATTTCCAGCTTAACTGCATTGCAGTTGAACAATATACTTGTGTGGTTTTTATGAGCTTTGCTCTTAGGGTGCTGAGATCGAAACTAAGCCTTGTGTGTGCTATGCTATTGCCCTACCACGGAGCTACATACCCAATCCTAAAATTTCCAAGGCTGTATCTGACAACCTTGGAGAATGTTCCATGTGAATTGAAAGGAAAGCAAATTCTGCATCTGGCTGTTGTTGGGCAGACCGGGTTGGTCTCCAGTGTTCTTCTGGTCTTCTCTTTCCGTGGAGATTTCCCACATGCTACGTCTGTCTGTTGCTGAAATCTCCAACTAAATGGCAAACTAACCGATTTTCCCTGTCCATCAATTTTTGCCACATGTGTTTTGGTGCTCCGGCTGGGTGTGTGCGAGGGGGAACTGCCGGATCTTCTTGGAGGATGTTCTCCCTCATCCTTGGCAATGCTCCTTGTTTTGAAGTCTGCTTGTCCCAAACTGAATTAGCTCCTAGACCTATGATTATTACCAACACAATCTGTCCTTTTACCTCTATGCTGACTTTTCCTTTATATTTAAACTGGGGTTCTTGGAGAATACATATGCTGGGTTTTTAAAATTAACTCTTACAATCTGCATCTTTTTTATCAGATACATTTGAAATTTCCATGCCTAAGTAGATTCCTGACATGGTGGAATGAGTATCTACTGTCTCTGTAGCTGCTTTTTACTTGAACTTGTCTTTTGGGTTTTATTTTTGTGCAATCTTCGGTATTAGTTTACCTTTTTTACATTATTATTTTCTTTCATGTATTAGAATTCGATAAATTTCTTTTAAAAAATCCAGTACTGCTTGTCTTAATGTTTCTAGTTTAATTTTTAAGTAATTAAGTCCACTTACAAATAACACCATACCACTTTAACAAACATTATAGCATCACTGTCTAAGTGGAAATAGGAATTGTCTTTGGGCAGACTTACAGTTTACAAAGTGAAAAGGGTTGTGGAGGTGGGTTGCAATGAGGATCTACTTAGCACTCCTGAAATGCATACTTCAAATCTGTTAAAGAGGTAAATTTAGGGTTATGTATATTTAACTACAATAAAAACAAAAACCAAATCAAAAACAAAATAAAACTTTTTATTTTCTCAGAATTTTCCTCCTTTGATGCAGACCTGAGATTGGGTTTTGTATAATTTTCCTTCTTCCTAAAACACTTTCAGCATTTCTTTCACCAGAGACAGTTTATTTTTCCAAGAAACTTTTCTTTCCTTTCTTCACCATTTAATTTCACTGGATACAGCTGGATATGGAATTCCACCTTGTTGTTATTTTTTCCCTTCAATGTTTTAAATGTTTCACTAGACTCTTGCTTGTATGGTCTCCAGTGAAAAGCTGCTGTTATTTTCATCCTTGTTCGTGTTGAAGGAGATTTTTTAAGAAAATGGCTTCTAAGCTTTTCTTGCACTTTTGGCAAAGATGGACAAGGATTGTGCAAGCGGAGTACAGCTTTCCCAGGGAGCTCGGGAGGTCTCCTCTCCTCTCTCGTTATGCTTGGAGCTCCCAGATCTGGGGTCTGTGTTTGTGGGAGTTTGCAAACCCCTGTTCGGAACCATGCCCTGTGTTGTTTCTGCTCTAGCCTCTCGTGCTTCTTTTGTTACCCGATGAGTACGTTCACCTTCCCAATCCTGCTGTTGTCTTGGATGCTCTGCTCCTGCTTCCCACTTGGCTGCCTGAGGCCACCTAGGCTGCGTCTGTTCTGAAGAGGGGTCAGGCACACTTCATATGCCACAGCCTTGCGCCTTCCAGCACTTGGCTGTGTCCTTCCAGCGTGTATCCTTACTCACTGGAGTCCATCTGTTCATCCTAGCCCTAACCAGGCCCCATGCAAGTCCCCTCTGACAACACTTACGGCTGTGCTGCTCCTCGGTCTGTGTCTGATCCTGCTTGGTCTCTCCAGATTCCTCCTCTTTCAATTCCCCAGTCTTTGCGATTGTTTTAAAGATGGACGTCATGCACCAGGTGACAGGGACTGGGGTGAGCTCACCCTTAGTGTGACTTCACCTGGGTTTTATGGCTTGGTGCTAATCCTGCCAGGAGCTGGAATGTGTTCAGATTGGCGGCAGTTGTGGGTACTGGAGCCATCAGCCAGGCCCTTGTTCTTGTCTTCCCTGTTGACTTTGGGCTCCCCTGGGTAGATCTCTCTGAGAGTGTGACTTGCAGCTATTTGGACTATAATCTGCCAGCCTAGTGACCCTGAACCCTGGTCATTGTGGTGGGAAAAGGGAGACAGAAGAGTTCTAATATCTTTGATTGAATCTACGTCTTTAAGGGGCCTTTGACTTCAGAATTGTTCCTCCAGTCTCAGAGATTCTCTGGAGTCTCTTTGGAGAAAGCATAAAGCTAAAGGGGGTGCAGAGGACAAAGCCATTTCTGGAGCTGAGGGAGGCTCTGATTAAGTCTCAACTCCTGGAGAGTGTGTTTGTTATGCAGATTGCTTGACATTCTGCAGAAGGACCCCTCTCCTCTCTCTCCAGGGCCTTTTGGAGATCTTTCTTGGCTCTCCACCATAACAACCTGGTAGCATTACTAGAATGAAAGCCCACTGAAGCGTGGGTCGTGGCCTGGGACGGTGCCCACCCTCAGCCTTCAGAGCCTCTCTGCACTTGCTACTCCAGGGCATACAGTGGTTCTGGTTCTGGTAGGCTGTGCTCAGGTCCAACTCTGCCTTCATGTTGCCCTGAGATTCTGGGGTAGTGGCTCCTTTTGGAATCTTAGTTCTATGATGTTCCAGAAAAAGTCACTGATTTTCAGTGTGCTCCTTGTTCTCTCATTGTGTGGATGTAAGTGACAGCTTCCAAGCTTTAGATGTTAGAGCCAAAACTGGAAGAATGCAGAAATCCTAGGGGTGGTGTATGTATGAAAAGATACATGCAAGACATCATTGCCATTCCGCAGTGGCTCCTGATGGGGGGTGGGAGAAACAATTCCAGCCAAACCTCCCTGCCTGATTAGCATTAATTTACTCACAATTTGAAGAAACAGCCATTAGCTTAGGAGTATCGGTCTTCAGCAGCAGTGGGCCAAGTATTAGTCCCTGCCAAGTCCTTCCCCTGCCAGGACTCAGCATGCATGGCTAGTGCAGGAGCAGGGATGGCTGGCCACTGTTGGTGCTGCCGCCATCTGTCCCTCCTGCCTGTAAATCCTCTCCCTTGTTGATTGATGCGCACAAGGCATTCCAGACAGGGGTGTTCTTTGTCACTTAAGGCTACCCAGGTTTCTAGCATGAGCCAGCCCTGCTGCAATTTCCGAGGCTGCTTTCAGAGCAACCCCCTGTGAGTCCTTTCAGAATCTGGGTTATATACTGGTCCAACTGCAGACAGGGCTCACCTATCCCATGTTCTGCTCAGTGTGGCTAAAAAAGTGGGTTCGGCACAGCATGCATGGCTCTGGGGTGTCACTGACCACGACACTGGAAAATCCCAGACCATCACTGCTGTGAGCACCAGGTCACGATTGTGTGTCTCCGTGTGTTTGCCCCGTGTTCTGTCCTCTTCAGAGACACTGGTGGTCAACGTTTCAAATAAAAACACCCATGTACTACCCTAAGACAGAGTGGTTTCCAGGGAGCTGAAGAGAATGGTTGCTCCTGGTGATTGGCCACAACTTTCAAAGACGTAGCTGGAACAGAGCCCGGAACTTTCCATTTATTTGTATTCCATTCAAAAGTTTGTACAGCACCAGGGTTAGATGAAAAACAAATCTACGCCTAACTCTACCCACGACGGACTTACCTTTGAAAGAACTGCAAAATTTGCTCTTTGGATCTCCAATAAAGGAGCAATAAGTTAATTTATTGCAACTTTAATTCACATGCCAATTTAATATAAAACGCCTTTGAGAAATGTACCGCTCAGTGATATTTCAACTCTTCTTATGTTATAAAAACAAAATTCATTAAAATTTCCCTGTACTCCCCTGAGAAGCCAAATAATACTTATGCAATCATTTAATTCTGGAAAATCCACAATCAGACACGTGAGTGTGTGTGCACAGGCATGTGCATATATATAGAAAATTCAAGATACTGGGGTGTGGGTGATTCTGCATTAGGATCAGGGTTATATCATATCGTTACTACATATACTTTTATGATTGTACAACAATAAAACACCTCAATAAATTGTTGTTTTAAAAAAAACTTCCCAACAAACAAAAGAAAAAGAAAGCTTTCTGTAAAACCCAGGGTAGAGAAATTTTAAGGAATCCTAAGTCATGAGAGGTTTGTTCTGTAGCTTCTTGTCCTCCTTTATTTTTTTCTCCTATCCTCTTTCAATTCTTAGAACAGAGGAGAGAAAATAAAAAACAGAAGAGAGAGGAGAGGAAAGGAGAAAGGGCGGGGGGAGAGAGAGACTGTCCTGCCTTAATGAAAGGTCTTAGGAGCAGTTGATCACATAATAAAGTAAATTATTACATGCACTGAACCCTAGATCTCTATTCGCAAAGTGGTTCTCATTGTAGTGTTTCTTTTCTGCTTTAACTGAAAAATCTTAAGAAAACAGAAGCACTCTAGGGCGGAATACAGGGAAACCCACCTCAACCAACATATGCCATGGTTCTGACTGAAACAAATGGTGCTTTAGTCAGAAAACCATGCTCCTGCAGCAAGAGCTAAGTGAGCCTCAGCCTCTGCAGCGACTGTGACAGAATCCTTGAGCACAGAGGGTCAGCAAAGGGGCCTGCGGAGTGCAGACTGCAGTCTCTGTTTCTGCGCAATTCTCCTGTAAGTGTCAAAGTGTCTTGGTGTGCACCGGGAGCTCAGGGATGCGTTTCCCTGCAGGGAGCAGAGTCTTAGAACGGAGGTCATTCCGGAGTGAGGTGACAAATGTTGGAATGAAACGGAGTTTGGAAGGTGCAGCTTCCACCGTGCATTCAGCTCCTCCAGTCCTTCCTACTGCTTCTCTGAGAACTTAGATAACGAGGCTTCATCCTCTGCTCCAGGGAGGTGGTACTATGTGTCCTTCTCTGTCCTCGCAAGGACGTGGTTGTTGTGAAAACCAAGCTAGCAGCGGGGTGGAGCGTGTGGACTCAGAACCACAGGCACACGCCACAGAGCTGCCACACAGGGTGTTGCTGACAATCACTCCTCGCCAAGCTTTCCCTTAAGAAGGACCAGAGGCCTTGATTGTCCTCATGATGTCACACTCTTAATTTTAAAGTTGAACTTAGACCAAGGATGGCTGATTTCAGGCACTTTGTGTTTTTTTTTTTATTTGAACCCTCCATAAACTTGGGAGAAATAAAGTTAAGTAGAATATGTTCTCCTCCACCCAGATTCCCCCTTTCAAGGGTGGCTCCTATGCCCCCAGGACTCAAGGATCAACAGCTGTGCAGGGCTCCCATCCCCAGCCTCCAGGGAAATTGCCTTCCACCACCACACCCAGGCTCATACTTCCTCCTGTGGCAGTCTGAGGCAATCACCCCAGGGATTAAATAGCCAACACTTACCTTCATTGGAGACATCTGGGGTGATCTTCCAGCTCCAGTGCCCCTGTAGGGTTGGCCAAAGTGGCTGGTGACCACCAGCAGGCCAGCTCCTGTCTTCCTCACTCCCTTAGAGATGTCCCTGTAAAAGCTTCCCCAGGGAACCTCAGCACATCCTCTTTACTCAGTCTCTGTCAGGAGAACTCAATCAAACACAGAGAATTATTTTCTTATTCAATCAATATTAATTAAGCATCTGCTATGCAATGTAATGGGCTAGACCCTGGATGTAGAATAATTGTGCTTCTTCAACAATCATATAGTATTAGGAAAACTTACTAAATGTTTGCCTTTGTGTTAACAAAACCGGAGGTCAACTAATATTAGTATTTCCAAGTTTCCAGACCCCAAGTGAATTCTTCATGGTGAAGTTTTTAATTGTACCCATTTATGGGGTCCCTGTAGTAATTCAGTACCTGTTTGCCACATGCATGATCACATCAGAGGATTTAGCCTGTCCATCTCCTTAGACATTTATATTTGTTTTTGTGGAAAACTTCACACTCCTTTTCTAGCTATGCACAAGCTATGTAGTAGATTGTTGTGAGCCACAGTGACCGTGTGGTGCTGCAGAAAGCCACCTGATTCTCCTCCTGTTAGGTCTGCCATCAAGCCCACTCCTGGCTCTGGAAGCACCGTTCCAACTTCCTCTATTGTGTAAGATTTGAATGAGCATGCAGCATTTGTCTTTCTGCTGAGTGACTTATTTCATGTGATGCATGTCCTCTCGTTCCATGCATGTTGCTGAAAATGACACACTTTCATTCTTTCTTACGGATGAACGGTAATTCATTTTACACACACACACACACACACACACACACACACACACACACACAGAGACATTGCAATAAAATGAATTTTGGATTGTCTCCTGAACTCAGTATCAGGTTCTTCCATTTGTCATATCTTAAAATTGGTAGTGGTAAGTGGGAAGACATCAGGATTGGAAGCATATTTTTTCTGAAAAATAAAAAGGCACAGAAAAAGAAAATTCAGCCTTAGCTCACCTCTTAATTTTCCATATAAATTAGCAAGTTCTGTCTTTTGAAAGCTCATTATTTTTCTGATTTCAAAATGAGGCCGTGTAGTTCATCTATAAGACTAATTGGATAACACGATTTCTAAGAAGCCGGCTGCTGAAGTTTGCAGGTGGCCAAGAAATGGGAGAAGACCAAAGACATGGCTGGGTGATGCCCGCGCACAGGGCAGCCACAGAGAGCAGCCAGCGGGAGAGGGGCGAGAACTAATCATAGCTGTGGCCCCGAGGCCAGGCCGCTCAGTGCTCAGAAGGTGCGGTTCAGGTCCCCTCATTCCCTTCTACTTCCTGCCTGAAGACTTATTAAAATGGAAGCTAAAAACAACTGAAAAGACAAAGCTGGGAAAAGCTAAATATATTAAACCTCACACAAATTTATACGCTAGAAATGACTAGGATTTTAAACGAGGAGGAAATGATGCAAGAGCACCTGTAATGTATGAAAATGTTACAGCTGTACCATCAATTCTCTGATTTATACATATTGCACAAATATTAAATAACAAGAAATACAGTTTTAAAATATCAATGACATCTTCCCTGAATTACAATGTTCATTTCCTAATGCATCACAAGAAACACGGAACAATTGGTCTAACTGCAGATGAGGAAGGCCAGCTCAGTCCACTTTGCAGGACTCCTCTGGTTGAAGGCATTGCCTCACGTAAGGTATTCTTCCATTTCTTCCATGCTCTGAGTGAGTAAAATTTTCTACGTACTCATTTCATGATACACTGAATCTTAGTACTAGTTTTGTGATTTATTCTTACTACTCAAAATATATGAATCTAAGACCTTGTCCAAACCTCAATAATATAAACTATACGTAATTTGCCAAATATCAAATATGTGCTTTCTTTATTTGTTTGATTTGGATGAAACAACTCTTACGAAAATGTAGAAAACTCACAATTCTGCTGCACGTTTCCATTGCAGCCGGAGAGTCCAGTTTGCAGTTGTTGATGACCCTGAGGATCAGCCATGATCCACTCTGGAGTCCAATCCAGACACAGAGTAGGGATTTATTAGTTGATCTAAAAATAAGAAAACCAAAGTAATGTTGAAACCAAAGGTAGACGTTCCCTGGAGACAGGTGGAAAGAGAGAAGGATGTTCCTTCAACAGCTCAGGAGCTCAAGCTACCTATCCATCACTGGAATCCAGGACCAACTGGTCGTAGCCTGAACCACAGAGGGAGAGGCTGACTCAGGACTCGAAATCAGCAAGTTGAAACCATCCGTTCAAGAGACAGAAGGGAGAGAGAGCCACTGAAGCTCATTTTAGAAAACTAACATGAAAATGGCTTAGCTTTAATTGAAATGCTGGGGAATGGAGGGGGAGCATAGTGGGAGGTGCTCCAGATCCCCTGAGCTCAAACTCCTTCCTACATGGGGCCCAAGTGCTCTAACAGGTTTCAGCAGGACTCCTGGAAGAGACCTGAAGTCCCCCAATTGATCTTGGTGCCTAGGTCCTTTCATCTCAGGGTCTCAGAAGCTGACACTCCACACCCTGACTCACACTGGCAAGTCTCTCCTTGGTCAAGTGGGTATCTCAGAGCAAATAAATGGATGCAGCAGAATGACATCCTTGGGCCACCACGGGCCTCAGGCTTTTCATGGTTGGAAGAAAGCATGTTTATCTGTTCAAGTTGCAGTAATAGAGTTCCACAGAGCAAGCAGCTTTAAGAAATAATTCTCACAGCCTAGAGGCTGGGAAGCCCACGATCTAGTCACTGGAAGATGTGGTGTCTGCTGAGGACCTGTTTCCTGGTTCTTAGATTGCTGTCCTTCTGCTGAGACTTCATGTACAACAAGGGCTTAGGGAGATCACCAGGGTCCCTTTGAAAAGAGAACAATCTCATGTATGAGCACCTTACCCTATGACCTACTCAGTTCCTGAAGGAAGTCCCCAACTCCAACACCAGCACTGCCTATATGGCTTTTCCTTACTATAACTAGGAAATCTACAAAGAACAACTTTGCAGAGCAAAGTTGATTTTGGCCCATGGTTTCAGAGGTTTTAGTCCATGGTCAGCCAGCTACTTTGTTCTGGGACAGAGGTGAGAGAGGGCATGGATCAGGACATGACATCCAAAAGACAGAGATAAGTGAAGAGGAGCCCAAGACAGAGTACATAATCCCTAGTGCATGACCCTGTGCCCCATTTCCCCCAGCCATACCCCATCTAGCTACAGTTACCACCCAGTAGTTCATTCAAATTATTAATGCACCGAATTAATTTACCTGTGGATTAGGTTATAGGTATCCTTATGCAGTCATTTCACCTCTTGCATTAACACAGGGGCTTTTGGGGGACACCTCATATCCAAGCCATAATAATGACTTTAGGGATTAAGATTCAGCATGATAGTTTTGGGGAGACACAAGCATTCAGTCCATATCCAAGAGACATCTCACAGATGAGAGCGAGTGTGAGCAGTCGACATATACAGAAAAATACGACAACACTGGAAACCATGCCTCCCATGCTTGGTGCTAAATTGCTGCTATCGTTTTCTGTATTTATCAACAGGTAGCTAGCTTGGGCTGGTCAAATGGTTCAAGGCCATTTGGAAAGAATAACCATGTGAGACTACAATTTCATATTGAAGTAGCAAAGAGTCAAGATGAAGAAGTGAACCTTGGGGCTCTAGTTTGAAGAAGTGTAAGTTCCTGGTATCAAGACTAACTCTCAGGCAAGATGGAGGTTGGAAATCGGACCCCAGGAAACAACAGAGACCACAGACACACAAAAACAAGAGTTCCATGCTTTTACCCCAGGTTTCCTTCCTAATTTCAGAAGTGGCTCATGGAATCAGGGACAGAGCTCTTTCCTTCTGTGGGGTGCAGGAGGGAATCAAGGCTGAAAGAGAATCTCAGTGCCCTCCACAGCTCTCCCCCAGCCCTTAAGAAACAAGTCCCTAAGGTCCCCTGATATAATATCAGTCTCATATTCTGTGGCACTTTCAGCTCAGCAAATTCTTCTCGTTCTCCATTCCTCCACATCTCAAATCATTCCCCTTTCCTTTCATTGATTAGGTTACATAATGTAATGAAAACAGCACAGCTTGGTATTTGCTGTCAGGATATTGTCCCCTAATATTTTTGGAGTTATAAATAATCATACTAAACTAACTCTATCAGAGTAACTCAAGTGATCCTTCAGAGAATATTGAATTAAGTAATTGATGTCAGAAGTTTGTTTTTTTGCATCTTATTCACTCTGGATGACCCTAAATGACTTCGTGTTTGAATGAGTACATTCATGTTGAGTGCGCACTACATTCAACCCAACCTGTGTTCAAACCTCATTGATTCTTCATTCTTGTTTATTTTTCTATGTATTTGTATAAAATTTGCCTGTAGGCTGCCAGGACCTTTTAGACTTGTTAAAATGTTCTAGAAGGGAACCAACCCTTCAATGTTCCTGATTATAATTTAAGGCAAAACTTCCATTATAATCAATCATTCATAAAAATTTAATGCTTAAGGCAACTAAATAGCAATCCAAAAATAATATTTTTTATCATTAAGAACAGCAATGGCAAATTATGCATGAATGCTGAGAGTATAAGGTCTTTAAGTACCTCTGATAGCTTAATAAAATATTAATGTCATGGAAGAGGCCTCCATGATATTTGACAAGTATTACTGGAAGACACTGATATAAAAGCACTGTTATATTTTTGATGGAAGAGTTGATGTACAGAGAGCAAGATCTACATTTGTAAGTTATGTCAAAAATATCTAGGTTTAGGGGCTGGAGCGGTGGCTTGGCAGTTATGGTACTTGTCTGGCATTCACAAGAACATGGGTTTGAACCCCAGCACCCACGTACACAGCTAAGTGTTAGAGCAACGAAAGCCATGTGAAAAAAACTAAATTAAAAAATTGATTCTCTCTTGTTGGGGTTTGCCCTTCACTCCATTTCATCAGCTGCCCTAGAGTGATCTTATTACTATTTCCATAAGTTCCTTCAGGAAGGGCTGCTAGGTCCTGCTTTGTTAAGCTTCCTAATTGTTATGCAAAAAGATTAGGGTGGGTTGGAATGTGCTGCCTAGTTGTTTGTACTCCAAATCTGCATAACCCCTGGCAACTCCCTTAGAAGGATTATTGATTCCTTGGCTTCTCCCTCCCTGTAAAAACCCGTGTGCCTTGATAATAAACGGATTCTGAGCTGCCATCAGCTGCGTTTTGTTGCCTCGTTTCCCCGACTGGGAGGAAAGGGGTCCCCGGACAAGGGGGACCCGGGTTCCAGCCGTCGGCACTCATCTCCTGATTCGGCCCCCTGCGGCTGGTTCGGATTGCCTCGACCGCTGCCCAGGGACACCTTGGGTAGCAACACTCTCTGTCTCTCTTTCTCCCCCCCCCACCCCGGTCTCTTTCTCCTCTTTCTCTCTCTCTCTCTCTCTCTCACTGCTCTTCTCTCTTTAAAA
The DNA here is from genome assembly GCA_004027875.1 of Aplodontia rufa. Lineage (NCBI taxonomy): Eukaryota > Metazoa > Chordata > Mammalia > Rodentia > Aplodontiidae > Aplodontia > Aplodontia rufa. The sequence goes on along the minus strand of PVKS010006967.1, from coordinate 23,136 downwards.
AAATCTAGGTGCCAGTATTGTACTTCAGAACAGGGGTCTTGTGTAGAAAACACTTAGGTGGCAAAACTCGAGTGTTGCCAACCTTACAGTGCACCATGCATATTTGAGGAACCCTGTAAGCTCAGCTTCAAGAAACAAGCACCGTAGGAAAGGAAAAATCAAATAGATGCATAAATAAACCAACCTCAATTTAAAACTAGACGCATGAAGTCAGCCGTGCTTCTCCAAACTACTCCACACCTTCCCTGCCATCAGTGCCAAGTGTGTCTGGGTGGGTCTAAGGCACTACCTAACCACTGGAAGGAAACTGGACTGTGGCCATGCACAGGTGCAGCTGTAGAACAAAAATGGAAAAAAAGGAGGTGCAGGACGGTGAGTCATGAATAGTTTATTCTGAGACTTATTTCTATTGCTCATTTTTATTGTCTGTCACAGTAAAATCCTTGAAAGCACAATCTCGGAGCATCACATGATTATGCAATCTGCACCAGATGAGAAAAATCCCTCAGGTCAACCTTCTTCCCTGAGGAGTTAGATTCCTGGCTGTGGGCTTTACAGAAGCATCTGACACTGAGAAATTTTGCGTCACCATTTGTATTTTTTTTTTTTTTTTTGGAAAGAACATCCCAAGAATTGAAATGATTCTTAGGATGACCTGCAAAACAAAGTTAAAACATTCCTTCTAGGGAGCTACAGACAAGGAAAATTACTTTGGGAAGAGTAATTATGTGTTGGGAGACAGTTCGCCGCGACCTCCTGTGCTCCGCACTGTCACTGGGAGAGGCTAGCTTTGTTCTGAGCTGTCCTGAAAGTCTCATTGCATTGTGGGTATCCTTGACAGATGGAACCCAGCTCTGGAACACAAGCTGCGAGATGCCTTAGGGGGCTTCAGAACTTGGGGTTCCTCTCCCACAGCCAGGTTCACTCCGTGGACATGGGTTAGTGCATCTCCTGGTGCCATCCTGCAGGGACAGGACTCAGGAATGCTGATGCTCTTGCTTCCTGTGCTGCACTGAATAATCGCGTCCTCCTCTCGATCCATGCTTGGCCAGCGTGTCTGAAGCTACGGCAGGCTGAGGGTGCAGTAGCACATCCTGACAGTTTTGGAAAATCAATTGCAGCCATAATCAAGGGATGCTGACAACAGAACGGCTTTCTAAAAACAAAAAAAATGAAGGAGAATGAAGATCTGCACCAACAAGATGGTGACTGTATTGCCCAAAACGCACGGTCAGCCAGGCATGAATGGGACCTCCCCAGTTTTTAATGAGAAGGGACTGAGCATGTGGCTGCCAGCTGAGTAGCATGAAGTGGCCGAAGGGTGTGTCTGGACAGACCTCTGCTTGTGAACTCCTCATGAAGAGGGCCCTTCTTTCCTGGTCAATCTGGATGCCAGCCTTGATTTGCCCCCTCTGTGAAAATGAACACTGAGACTCCTCCTGGGTGGCCAGGATGTCCACCTCTCTCCAGATAAGGGTTGCAGGGTGTTGTACCACCTTAAGGTGCTAGAGAGGTTTCCAGTGGGTATGGGCCACTGCAAGGGAGTGTTGCCATTTGGGAAGATTCCCCTGGAAGGTGCTGAGAGAAGTCTCAGGTCACTTACTACTTCCTGCCGAGCTCACAACACAGATGAAGTACAGAAACCTCAACAAAGGGCCCTTCATCCCTGGAAGACACTCATGGTCCATCTGTCGAAACCAAGATAGACGTTCCAGGGCAATGGGGAACTGAGGGGGGCTCTTAAAAAGGGTGCCGCTATGTGAGTCCACCCCATATCAGCCAAGAGTGGCAAATGCTGAGCCCCAGATCAGAGGAATGTGGGGAAGACTGCTGCATCAGGAAGTGCCTCAGGGGGGCAGGAGTGACGACTGTGCTACCCATGCATAGCACACCTGGAACGTGAATTCTGTTTGCTGGGTGCGGAGGCGGGCATGTCACTCAGAAGCAGAAGTCATTGTCATGTGCACGTATTAGGCCACGAGCCCCATCCCTGCCTTGGTCCCTTCTCAGACCTCAGCTGGCTCAAGGAGAAAGATGAACAAGAGTGTGGCTGGGACCTCACACTTAATGGACAGAAGAGGCTCCCACTTTTCTGGGTCCTGTGAACACGGGTCCAAGTCAACTTGCCACTAATTTACCTGACTCTCCGGGGAGAGGGGGCCACTGGGCTTACCCCAGCAGTTTTGAGTTAGGTTCTCAGCAGAGAAGGAAGGAAAATTGGTCTTGACCTTGGGTGGGACCTTGGTGAACCCACCAACAGTACCTGAGTTACTTCTGCCCCTTCAGTGGGCGGTGGGAGCGTGTTGAGCCCCGCGCTCCCTTGGTGTACGCCTGAGGATTACACGGCGCTCTCCTCGACTCTGCAGGAGTGCCAGCCTTGGTCCCGTAAGCCCACTGAGCTGCGAGATTCTCTGAGTGATTCTTTTGCTAAATGGAGCATCTGGCAAAGGGAGGCGCCTCCACTTAGACACATCCTCTTGGCTTTGGGCTTGTTACCCCAACACAACTACTACACACACCCTGTTTGGGGAGCAGCCATTAGCTCACTAATGATGCTAATGTACTTTTGTTCAAACCAAACACTTGGCCGGGAGTGCCCATGGCTGATGGACCCATTTCTAGGCAGTCACCTCCACTCAAGGACTCACAATGTGGGTGGACCTTCCTTATTAGGTGGAAATGGTGCCTTCCAGAATGTGACTGACTTTCTCCCTAGCCAACTCCAGCCTCCCTGTTTGAGGTCATTTTTTGACGAGGTTCCCACTGTGACCAATAACAGCTGCAGATTCCTGGGCACAGTGACTCCATTGTCCTGAGCGAATGCAAAACCTAAGTCAGTTACTAGCAGCTCCAGGCCACTTTGCTGAGCTGATGCCCCGAGCTCATTGAAGTTCTTGCTGACCAAGTTTAAAGTACCAGAAGTTGATTTGTTCCCTCCAAAACCACATGGCGGAGAAAGACGGGCCAGGAGTCCCTCATAAAGCAGTCACCTTAAGCAGCTTGCTGTGACCCTCCCCTTCAAGATCCAGATACTCTACATGGTGTCAAATCTTATATGTCTCCCACAGCCACCTCCCAAAGACTGGGAGACTGGGAGGCATCCATGTGATGGCTTAAGGTGGTGACCCCACACCCAGTCTCTACTGGAGGATAGGAATCCAACATCAGCCAGGCAGCAGACCAAGATAGCTCCACACAAACCAATTTCCTTCTACTTTCTCTAGATTTCCCCTTCCCAGCTGGGACCTTGCCCCTGGCGTGGTCCCCAACCCTCCCTCCTTCTTCCTTTAAGGTGCCTGGTCCCCACTGTGCCAGCAGCAGTGAGGTCAGCTCACTGGATCTTCCTTTTGTAATGCATAGTTCTCACTGGGTTAATCTGTTTGCCCCTCTCATTAGTGTCCAGCTTGGCTTATATTCGATAAATGCTATGAACCAGGCCCAGTGCCCACCTAAAGCAAATCCACATGTTCTGCCGTGTCCTTCTTCAACGATTCTTCTTGCTGCCTGAGCCTGGGTAACTGATGGTTCTACCAGACTGATGATGGGCAGCTACCACTGCTCAGCCTCAGTGTCAGAGATGGATAATTGGAGCCATGGTCACTCTGCTCAGCAGGCGGAGCGCCTGGCATGGTCACAGCTCTGACCAACATTCCCCGAGATGTGCTGTGTTAAATGTCTAATGCATCTACTGACAGGAAGGCCACTGCTAATGGCCTCACCACTGGAAGGGCCCCTTAGAAAACCACAGAGCAGAAGATGAAAGATCTTCTTTCTTGAGGTCATACTGAACTTGCCAGCAGTTCACCCCAGCCTGGCAAGACCTTGTTCTCCTGGATCCCATGCGTGGATGGAGACTGTGCTACCCGGAAGCCCCCAGTGACGCCTGCCTCTGTCATCCACCCAGGTGGGGACCTCCTCTCCAGTGGGCATGGCACAGAGTAGTGGACTCATTTTCTGATGGTGAGGCTACTCTACATGCCACACTCCCTCCAAAAGGTGGCTTTCTTTGTGGGGGAGGCCTCTTTGCTCTGATCACTCCTGGTGCCTTTGGTCTCAGGTTATGTCTCAGGTGATGGTTTTGCTGTTCCATTCTGACCAACCAAGTCCATAACTAATCTGTGCCATGGGCTCAGCCATGTGAACTCTTTGCCTTCTGACACAAAAGTCATATGACTGTTGACAGAGCCACAATATTTGAGCACATTCACACAGATTGCATGCATGGGCATCAGATGCCCCGCAGCTTTGGAACAGCATCCTCTGAAGGGCTGGAGGGCTTCACAGACATTCCTTGGGAGGACTCGGCCCTGACTGCGTCTGAGCATGTTGCTTCCGTTTTCCTCTGACGGTGGCCCCAGGCCTGCCTGATTGGCGTGCGCTCTGGTAGCAGCCCAGCATTGCTGCCTGCCCTTGGCGGGTGCACAGGGTCCTCCTCATCAGGATGATGACTGTTGGCTTCAGAAGTTTTCTCAGTGTGCTGCCCTACACTGTCCGGCAGGGCTCAAGGTGGAGACGCGCTGGTGTCCTCTGCATAGGCCTTGTTGTTCTTACTCTGGCCTTCCAGCATGAGTCTGCGTGAGAGCAGAGAGTGCTCAGAAATGAGGTCTTCTTACTGGCATGGGACACTATGTAATGGTGGAGAAAGAGCGATAGCCAGAAGCCTGGTGGAGTAGCACCCCACCACCAGGGGTGCGGCCACGAAGGGCGTTAATGCTCTTTTCTCCTTATGCATCTTCCTCTGGAAAGGCAGTGCCTGGGGTAGCTCACCCAGACATCGACGGAGACAGTTCTAGCTCCTCACTCTTATTGGCTGCGGGTCTGCCTTCCCGTCAGAGTTGTCTGCCCACACAGTGTCACTGCTGTCCTTGACCTTGCCAAGAGGACCACTGTCAGCATAGGTGTGACCCACTGCTGCTCTTCCCACAGAAGTCACCTGTCTGCCATCCAAGGGTCTTTCCCACCTGTGTCTATAGCTCCTGTTAATTCATGGAGTGACAAGTACCCTCAGATGGTGGCACAGGTAAATGATGCTGGCTGCATGAATGGCCCAAAGACAGTGCCTCAAAATAATGTCAGGGATCAATGATTCCAACCAAATGCGGAATCCTGGGTCTTGCCATCTTTCCATGAAGCCCTGCTGGAGGCACTGTCACCTGTCCCTCCCAAATGGGAGACTTCTCACTCACGGGGTCCCTGAAATTTTAAATGCCCCCTCTTCCTAGAGGCACATGTGTGTCCTGGAGTCTGTGCTTCTCTTTCTGAAGATGGACACTAACTTGCTTCTTCCTGGACTCAGGGCAACCCTGCCTAGCAACGTCTATGGGCCTCAGCGTTCACGGGAACACCAGCACTGCAGGACGCAGCTCTTAGGCATGGCAGAGACCTCTGCCAAGAAGGGGAGCTCCGTGGAGGGGCCGCCTACTTGGCCCTCTCAAACTCATACTCACAATTACTCCTGCCCGGAACCATCCAACTGGAAGAGGGGGTGAAGATTGTTCCCAACACCAGGTAACGTGCTGGATGACACGTCAGCAGCTGGAAGCACCAAGTTGGCTTTCAGTTTTGGTTTAGGGAGGTGGAATGGCCACACACACCTCATATTCTATTGGCCTTACCCACCTCTGTTCATAATTCAAACCACTATGGTCTGCAAATAATTCACCCAAATAAAGTATGACAGCATCTCTCCATGTCCTAGGGCTTCTCATGTGACACTGAGAGTTGAAGGCCTTAGCAGCTGCTTAATGCCAGTGAGGTGCAATCTGAGAAGTTGGGGGGGGGCATGTCCTGTGGGGTCAGCTATTGACATTTGGTTCCCTTTCTCCTTCACTAGGACCCTACCCAAGCAGGGTTCCAGCCACCTTCACGAAAGGGACTTGTAGTCCCACATCAAGACCTTCATACAACACAGGCTGTGTGTGAGCATTTTAAGCAGCTTTAGCTCAGTTAAAAAAAGGATGAAGTAATGAAGAGGAAGTGACACACAGGAAGGGAATTCCATGAGTGCAGGAGATAGAAATGGCAGCCTTGTGAAATGAGGAATGCAGGGAATTCACTGAAGAGACTGCCAAGATTAAGCCCAGAGATGGCACAGGGAGCAGAGGGCGTGGAAACACAGAGGGAAGCCTAAGGGACAGGTGACGGGACAAGTGGCCTATAAAACTAAATTCAGCATCATTTGTAAACCAAGACGCAAGGAAACACTTCTTCAAAAATAGTTTAAAATAGTCATCTGGAAAAACTGGGCTATAAGCAGATTCTGGTATTTGGAGAGTAATTTGCTAAAATGTATTTAGACCTTAAAAATATTTAGTGCTGACTGGAGCGCTGGCTCGGAGGTTACAGCACTTGCCCAGCAAGTCCAAGTTCACGGGTTCAAACCCCAGCACCCATGTAACACAGTTGAGTGTTAGAGCATGAAAGCCATGTAAAAACCTCAATAAAAATTGATTCTCTCTCTCTCTCTCTCTCTCTCACTATCCTTCTCTCTTTAAAAAAAATTTAGTGCTCATCTAAGATTATTGAAGTCTGAGGATGACATACGCTAGTTAGCATTTACTGAATGCATAAACATGTCTAGCTGTTTTGCAAATGTTACATATTTCAGTTCTTTTCCTAGCTAATAAGCAGGTGATATTTTCATCTCTACTCTAAAAGACAAATTTATGTTTGCTTGTTTTTAGTTTTTTGTGCAAATTCAAGTACATTTTAAGCTACAGAGCTAGAAGTTATTTCAAAGTTCACATTGTTATATACTCAATACCTGTACTTCATCTTAAATCACCTCATATATTAATATGTTAATGTGTATAAAGATATTCTAAAAGCATTTATAATAATATAAAATTAGAAATAATTTATGTGTTCAATAGCAGTTGACTATACATGTTTTCTTGGACTATTACAAAGACCTTATGAATAATTTTCTTGGAAAAATACTCAGCAAAATGGTACAATATTCAAGATACAATTAATTCTGCTTTAATAGTTGTTTTGAAAACTTGCTTTTGATCGAATATGATTGACATAGTAGGAAATGGGTTGAGGATAACAGGGTTCTGAGTTCTTTACCCTTGATCTCATTTATATAATAGTCCAGCAAATACAGGAAAAAGCCCTTGGCTGAGAGAGTGGCCCAGGAACACCAGCACACACCACACACGCTCTGAAATGTGTTTGTGCCTCATCTGCCACCCGGCATTATAAGCATCAGGACTCCACAATGGCCTAAAATTTCCTTCCTCAGATAACCCTTCTGCCACTGCAGGATAGCTGTCTATGTGACCGAGGACACAGCTCAGTGGTGCAGCACTTGCTGAGCATGCATGAGGCCCTGGGTTCAATCACCATCACCATGATGGAAAAAGCCAGCCCTCCTGATGCCCACTTCCACATGCAAAGTTTAGGCCTCTTTTTCAAATGTATTTTACTTTTTTTGGACGGTTCAAGAATCATTAGGAAAACGGGCAGAAAGTACCGAGATAGCCCACGCATCCAAACCCTCCTTCATCAACAACCCCCGCTTGAATGTGTTTGCTGCAATCCAAGAAGCTGCATGTGAATAGGCCCATTAGGCCCAGAGGACCAAGGCCATAGCTTTCACCAGGTCCACCCTGGGCTGCAGGTTCTCTGGGTTTGGACAAGTGTGTAGTGATATGCATGCACCTCAGTAGTTTTACTGTCCTAAAAGTCCTCTGGGCTCTGCTTAGCTATCCCTTGCTCCCTTAGACCGCCACCATCAGTGATCTTCTAGCATCTTCTCCAGAATGTCAGAGCTGGAGTGGTGCTATCTAGTTTTTGGCTTTGTGGTTTGCTTCATCAGATTGTCTTCTTTCCCCTGTGTCTTCTCTTAGCTTGCTGGCTCACTTCATTTTATGGTTGGATGATATCCCATCATGTGATGGTAAGGCGATTTGTCCAGTTCACCTACAGGATGACATCTTGGTTGCTCCAGGTGTGGTAATTATGCACAACGCTGGCTGGACATCTGCGTGTGGCTTCCCATGAGGATGCAATATCTTGGCTTTTTTGAGTGACTGTTGAGCACAAAAGCTGGGTTGTGTGGTAGGAGCATGCTCAGTTTTATGAGAAACCATCCAACTGTACCTTGTTTCCATCAGGGGTGAAGGAGGTTCCCTGCTGCTCTACACTCTCGCTCACTGGGCATCCTTGGGTGCTAGTGTCTTCCATCCTGAGTGCTGTGAAGGGGCACCCCTTTTCCACGTGCATTTCCCTCTGATGTGCCGTGGACGTCTCCTTAGGGGCTCTGCGTCATGTGCTGATCTTCTTAACAATGCATCTGTTGAGGTCCTTGCCTCCTTTAATTGTTTATTTTCTTTCTTTGGTGTTTCTTTTTCAGTAAAGAGGCTCGAACCCAAGGCTACGTGCTTATGAAGCATGCACCTTTCTCCTGAGGTCGACCCAGCCCTTCTTATGACTTAGTTTTAAGTGTTCTTTGTATATTTTGGATTACAGTCCTTCATTAGATTCTTCTTTTGCAAATAAGTTTAGGTATTTTTAAAAGTAAACTGCTAAATTCATCATTAAGTATGTGTATATCCTATAATCATACAATTCCATTTAACGTATATAAAACTGTGACACCATTTTTACTAGACTACTATCTTCTTTCAGCATGTCACTAGCACAATTGCTGAGTGATGTCTCTGTCCCCTGTCATCCTGATTTCCGCGTGATCACTGTGTGTGTGTGTGTGTGTGTTGTAGCTGATGATTTTGCAGAGTTGATACTTTTAATCTGACACGTGCTGCATTATAACTGAGCTGATTGTTCAAGATCGGTAAGGGAAAGATGTAGGACCCTGTGTAGTGTGTTAATTCTCTGCATATGCAGCAAAACATTGAAAGAAGCTGTACCACAATATTGAGTGGTTATTTCTCATATCCATATTTCTGTAAAATCTCATGACCAGTGGTATTTCTAATACTTTCCCTCCAGAACAAATATCTTTCCATGATGTCATTCAGTTCTTCTTTTATTCTTCCTGTTTGAAATTTACATTATTTTCATTCTACAACAAAAGTTACCGCAGACTAAAATCTTCATTTTGAAATAAAGTGCTCTTCTGTTTTCTTATAATAAAAGCATAATACCATGTGACTTCATGGCTTAAAGGTCATGGGTATGTATATTTTAAGCTATGCCTGTGTATAGTTGTGAGAGAAACTGTCACTGCAAATTAGCAGAGGGAAATAGTAGTCCCATTTTGGAAGATGAGCGCACAGGAACACAGAGCCTGGCTGCTGCTAATAATATGCACATGCACTTGTAGCAGTTTGATTTTAAAATATTGCTGAGTTCTCAGGCACAATAAGCATACGATCCCTGGCATGATTTGCTAAAACTCTGAGAACTGAACCTTATTCAATTTCTCCCAAGATGAGTTACTCAGGAGCTACTCTACAAAAATAGTCTACCCTGCCATAAGTTGGAAATAAATGTAATAGGCTAAAGTGTTCATCTGAAAATGTAAATATGAGGCTATTTTTGGAAGCAACGATCATCAAGGATGGGAAAATACTTTAAAAATCAAATAACCTAATTTAAGGCAATGAGAAAAGTTAGATGGTATCACCCAGAATCTTCACTGAGCCTAAAATTCGGTGAAATACACAAGTCATGCTTCCCTGACTCCACCCTGGGCACAGCCAGTTAGCTCGGGTGTTGATGCTGCTCAGAATGGATGCTAACCTGAGAGGCACTTTCAGGCTTAGGTTTTTGGAGCCTGCACCTCAGGTACAGATGAAGTAGTTCAAAAACACATTTCATTAAAGGCAGTGTCAGCAGCCCTTAGAAGATCCATCTTTAGAGTTAGCTCTTTCATACCTCAAAAAACATCTTAGCCATATCAGCTTTCCTTTATTTCTTTTCCAGACAGTGAGTGAATCCTTGATTCAACCTCTGCATAACTTTTCCAAAGTTAAAAAGGGCTGGGATTGTGGCTTAGCGGTTCCGGCTCTTGTCTGGCATGCTCAATGACACAGGTTCTGACCCCAGTACCATGTACACAACAAAGTATTGGAGCAAAAAAGCCACATGAAAAACTAAATAAAATTGATTCTCTCTCTCTCTCTCTCTCTCTCTCTCTCTCTCTCTCTCTGTCTCTATCCCTCTGTCTAAAAAGAAAACTTAGATGGAGTTGCTATGAGCAGCTTTTATTTTAGGAGTCTCATCTGGTGCTGGAAAATGGATCTGACCTTTGCAAAGGCCTGGGTGCCGGTTCTGCTCTCTGCCAGGCCAGCCTGTGTGCCAGATGTTGCTGCTGTTCCTGGCTTGGTCACTCCAGGTGGACCAATGCTGAACCTGCACACACCAACAATATTCCAGTCAATCAAACTTAATTTTCTTTGGCTCTAAAACTCTTAAGGTGAAATAGCTCTTATTATATCTGGAGGAGAGAAAAGTGTGAGTGAATATAAACATGGGAACAGGTCAGATAGGAACAGCAAAGAAGTTTAGGATGTGCAGTTGGTGTGTGCCAGGAGGCTGTCAAGTTCAACTCTGCCCTTGCTGGCTAGAAAATCCCTCATTAGTAAACTTGGGTAAACTAGATGTGGGTATTCCACATGTAGGTTATGTGTAAATGTGTGCACATATAACATATGCGTGTGTGTTTAGTAGGTCCAACATGCGCACATACATAATGCATGTGTATTATTTACCAAGATAACATGAATAGTGAGTTAGACACAACTGTGAATGCTCTCAATACAGTACCTGAATATGTACACATGCAAGAGCAGAAAGAGGAGGTCATGTTAGCTTCTGAATAAAGTCTGAAATAATTAAATGAGATATGGTCATTTACTAGAAAGTGTTTTAATTCTAGCATGATTTTACTTAATAAATATTCTTCTACTATTCTATTTAGTTCAGTGACTCACATCTTAATACTAGCACCACTCCTAGCCTCTACCCAGGATAGTTATCAAAATAACCCCCTCCATTTGACAGTTTGTATGTGTGCTTACCATATTCTTCAGACTTCCCTAGGCACTGGGAATAAACTAATGAATAAGACAATGGTAAATATTTCCCTTTGGAGATTTATAGGCTGTTATATTCTAAGCTACTACAAATAAGACCACTTTGTAATGTTTAAGGCAACACAAAGAATTCATGGACCTGTTTTATACACTGAGAGCGTGTCCATAAAAACAGTGAAATGAGTGACAGACATTACAAGTGCACCTCCCAGGTGTGAGCCAGGGAGCAGCAACAGGCACACAGTGTGCTTGCTGCATAGTGGAATTGAATCCAAGGTCACCTCTGGAAATCGGGGACTGTGTAGGCCTGACCCTCCCCGGAAAGAAGACTCCCTGGAAGTGCACCCGATTCTGGCTTCCACAGATCCTGTGGAGAGAGAGCCCGCACAAAGGGCAGGGAGGAGCCTCCGCCCACCTGTGTGCCCAGATGGGTGTCAGTGCCCAGCAAGGACGGGTTCCCAAGTGCCAGAGCAGGATCTGGTTTGAGCTATAGCTGCAGAGGGCCTCGGATGGTTATTTCAGTGTGTATGCTAAGCATATGGTTTACACACAACAAGTAAGGATACACATATCGCTCATAATGTCCACATTACCAGCTGAGATCACAAGAAGATAATTGTGATAACAGTAGAATAGTAATAATGTTGATATTTCTTTGAGAATCCTAAGCTAATAAGTTTGAAAACTTTGATGAAGCAGACATTTTTATGGAAAATTTTGTTACCAAAATTGTCTTTCAAAGGAGTGGAAAATGAGAAATATCATTAAAGAATAAATTATTTAAGTATGCCTTTGGAAAAGGTCACATCAGGCAAAAACTATTTCTTTTCAAAGGTAAACTTTTCAAAATATTTAAGAATATAAACAGGAAGAAATGGACCAGAATCCTTTAAATGGAAGAAAAATTGAACTAAGGAAGGACTTAGTTAAGACAACACAAGAATTCCTGGGCCTTATACACTGATGTCGTGTACATAGAAGCAGTGAAATGAGTAACAAACATCAGAAGTGCACCTCCCAGGTGTGAGACAGGGAGCAGTGACTGGCACACTGTCACTGAATTCTTTTGAATTTAATATTTAAAAGAATATTGAGAGGGCTGGAGCGGTGACTCGGCAGTTACGGTGCTTGCCCGGTATGCTCGAGTGCACAGGTTCAAACCCCAGCACCCACGTACACAGCTAAGTGTCAGAGCAACAGAAGCCATGTGAAAAAGTCAATAAAAATCATTTCTCTCTCTCTCTCTCTCTCTCACTGTCCTTCTCTCTCTCCAAAAAAAAAAAAAAAAAACAAAGAATATTGAGTTTGCTCACAATGAATAAAATGCAAAGGAAAGATGAGAAACATTGACTAAATACTAGTAAATAAATATACTATGTAGCTGTATAGTGAAGGCAATTTGCTGCAGCAGCTGCATCTGTCTCTGTGTGTGCCTGTGCAGATCCCCAAAGTCTTTCTATAGTTTCAAGCTTTTAGAACTTCTGAAGTATGAATTCTACAAATATATAACCACAACTATTTAAAATTTAATTATTCAGGTTTCTTACTTGCTTATCCCAAGGTGGCATTTCACAAAGACCTTTCCAGTCTTTATCTGTGTGCTTTCATTGGATAATCTGTTCTAACCTAGCTTCAAGTTCACCGGTTCTTTCAAGTCCAGGAGTGAGATTTCCAAAAGCATTTTCATCCAACATCATGGTTCTCATTTCCAGGTGGTCTCTGATCCAATCTCTGCTGGAGTCTGCTTCTGTCTCCTGCCTGGCTCCCACCAGAGCCCCTGGAATGTCAGCCATTGTTATTTTTACCTACAGGTCTGGGTCTGGGTCCCATGTGAGCACAGTTGGAGTGGTTGCTTTGTTAGGAAGTAGCTAGTAATGAGCAGTGAAATGCATGGCGAGGTCAGAAGTATTCTTTAAATTATTTTAGGGTCTTCTTTAAACTTCCTACAAAATGGGAGAGAATCATGGCCCGTGATTCTTCTGACAGGGGACATCCAGAATTCACAAAGTCCTCAAAAATCTCAACCTCGAAAACATAAATAATTCAATCAATAAATGGGCCAAATAACTTAATAGAAACTTCTCAAGAGAGGACATTGTGCAAACCAATGAATACATAAGAAAGTGCTCTAAATCACTAGTAATCAGAGAAATCCAACTCAAAACTACATTAAAATTTCATCTCACTCCGGTCAGATTGGCAAAAAATGAAGAATATAAACAATAATAGATGCTGGAGGGGTTGCAGAGAGATAGGAACACTAGCACACTGTTGGTGGAAGTGCAGACTGGTACAGCTCCTCTGGAAAGCAGTGTGGAGAATCCTCAAAAAACTAGGGATTAGCCCACCATACCAGGAAAGATCCTGCTATTCCGCTCCTGGGTATTTTTCCAGGGGAGTTAGTATCAGCACATTACAATGACACAGCAATATCTATGTTATAGCAGCTCAATTTACAATAGCTAAATTATGGAACCAACCCAGATATACCTTACTGGATGAATGAATCCAAAAACTGTGGTATATGTGCACCATGGAGTTCCACTCAGCAATTAGAAACAACGATATTACAGCCTTTGAAAGTAAATTGATGGCAATGGAAGAAATCCTGTTGAGCAAACTTAGCCAAACCCAGAGAGTCAAGGGTTGAATGTCTTCACTCATCTGTGGAGGTTGGAGCTAGACCCTGGCCTGTGTGAAACGTAGTCAACCTCATGTATCAGACCCAAGAAAGGAACAGTAACACATAATCTAGGGCAATCATAGCTATGTATAGGGAAGGAGGGGGAGGGGCAGGTGAGGAGGGGAGAGGGTGGGAGAATAGGGTGGGATTTAGGGGGTAATTCTGATCTAAGAATATACACATATCATATTGTTACTTTGGATGCATTTTTGATTGTACAATAACTAAATTTCTTAATAAAAAACTGCTTTCAAAGTGGTGAGAAAACAAGGGGTAGTAGTTAAGTTGTAGAAAATCAGCAAAAACAAATGAGCTCATTGGAAAATATGTCGAGTGGAAAGGATTAATGGGAGTAACTCTTGACAGGGTCCCTTGAGGTTGGTGTGAAGCTAGGAATCATGGCTGTGTCTCCATCTGTCTGGGAAGGAAGATTCCCTTAGCAGCACAAGCACACTAGGGTAATTTCTGACCAGCCACTGACCTCGAAGCTCATGTTATGGTTAAGGAGGGACTGACTTGTAGATGAAGCCCCTCTAAATAGGATGGCCACCATCACCGTTCCGGAGAGGACCAACTAAAGACAAAATCTCCACCACCAGACATGAAGGAGGAGTTGAACACCTGACTGGCAAAGGATGCTGCAGGAGGACCCCAGTTCTCCTGGTAAGTATCAGACAGTAAAGAATTTGGAGTGAACACTGTCTCCTTTGTAGCTCTCCTCAGGCATCACCCACTCTCCCTCTGGAGAGAGCTCTCTGCTTGAGTCTTACTCTGCTTTTACTGTAACTTCACCTCATTTATGATAAAGTTCTCTTGCATGGCTTTTGTTGTCTGACTTTAAATTTTCTTTCCTAGGATCACAAGAACCAGGGTGTGGAGTTTCAGCTCCCTGCTTTCCTGTGGCCACTTAACCTCTTGAGCAATGGTGGCCTCCTCCTCCTCTGCAGTTCCTGTGACATTGGCTGAAAGGACAATGCAGACGGAGGTCTGGACACGGACTCCGGGGGGAGTTGAGCTGGGTGCCAGCTTTCCCCGGGCTGTGGTTACCCTGCAGTGCACCAGACTTCAAACCCTCCGCTTTGCTGTGTGCGTTTCAACTGCAGGTTTCTGCTGAGTCCTTAGTCCCTTGCTGCCAGCACCTCAGAGTGAGTCTGCCTGCAGGCACAAGGCCCTCTCCTCTCCTCAGGAGTGCTGGACTCTTGCAGCCCCTAGGCAGTGGGTAGAAGAAGTGGGGTGCTTCTCGTTGGTTGTTTAGGCTCAGCCTCAGATTCAAGGTGTCAGAGAGGGACCTTCCCAGTGATAGAACAATTCGACCATGGGGAGTCAGGCCCTGCCCCATGGGTGGAGGACTTTCTGTTTGGCTCAGTTTCCTTCTGCTCAGGCAAGTTGGGTCACCACATGCCCTGAAGATGATAGAATTGGCTGCCCCTTATCAGTAGTTCAAAGTTTTTGTTCCAGACCACACAAGAAGGGGGATCCTAAGGCATTCATGCTGTTCCTAGAAGGGCTTTCCCTCCTCCAGGCCTGGGTGGTGGTGGAGATTGCCCCTGCCTCTGGACCTCCTCCTACTCCCCCTGACTCTGGAACTCCCCATACCCCTCCTTTCTCTGGACCTCTCCCTACCCCCCTTCCTCTGGACCTCCCCCTACCCCCCCTGCCTCTGGATCTCCCCCATAATCCCTCTG
>PVKS010006966.1:0-75376 GCA_004027875.1 Aplodontia rufa | reverse complement strand
TCAGAAAAGTACCCCAGACAGCTTCAAAAGCAGAGAGAAGAAAAAAAGGTAAGAAGGCAGATGAAACTACTTCATTTGGTGGAGAAAAATAATCCTGAACACCTCTCTCAAAATAAAGGCGCCTCTTCAACCTCTTCAGAAATTCTTCATTCAGCTCAAGAAACTGAATTTCAGAGCAGGGGGCATCTAGTCAGAAAGGAAGAACCACCTCTAAAAAGCCATGAACCTCTGACAAGCCATTTGTTGAACAAGGAGAGGTTTCAATTATCACCAGTTCAAGCCGTGAAAAACAGAACCCAACAAACTCAGACATTTCACTTTCCACTAAAAAACTGCAGCTATGAAAGGGAGAAGCTGACCTCAAGAGGTGATCAAATGGAATTATCAGCTGGGATGGCTGAACCATGCCATTTTATTCCCTATGTTCGAACAGATGAGATCTATTATCTTGATCCAGGTGCACCACTGTCTAGGCCTTCAACCCAGGAACCTCAATACCAAAATTCTCATGATTGTGACCAAGACTCTGACCACCAAGTCAAAGATCCACTTCTTAATCCGAAGTTGTTGAAAAACAGGGATCGACAGCAAGCAATCCTTAAGGGACTTTCAGAACTGAGACAGGGCCTTCTCCAGAAGCAAAAGGAGTTGGAAACTAATCTCATGCCTTTAGCTGCAAATCAAGAAGAGAATTTTAGTTCTTCGTTTTAAACATAAAAGCAATGTGTCTTCCAAATGATAAAATGTGCTTATTGCTCACTGTATTTTTCAAGCACCCTATTTTTCAAATGATTGTTAAAAATTTGTACATTATGTAGTAGTAGTAAAATGCTGTATTTTTTTGATACAATAAAAGCGGACACTTTTATAAAAAAAAAATCAGCATGAAAAACTATGAAATAGAATAGGAAACACAAAGATGAATCAACATAGATACAACCTTTGATTCTTGACAAAGGCACCAAAAACATAAATTGGAGAAATTGCAGCCTTTTAAACAAAAGGTGCTTGCGAGGAAAATTGGATTTCAATAATGAGAAGAATGAAACTAGATTCTTATATCTCACCCTGCACAAAAATCAACTCAAAGTGGATCAAAGACCTAGAAAATATACCAGAAATACTGAAATTGCCAGAAAAAAACACTGGGTCAAACTCCAACACATTGTTGTAGGCATTAACTTCCATAAGACTCTTTATGTTCAAGAATCAATACATTGGGGGCTGGAGCGGTGGCTCAGTGGTTTCGGCGATTGCCTGGCAAGCATGAGGACCCAGGTTCAAACCCCAGCACCACTTACACAACTAAGTGTTGGAGCAACGAAGGCCATGTGAAAAACTAAATAAAGTTGTTTCTCTCTTTCTCTGTCTCTCTCACTGTCCCTCTCTCTTAAAAAAAAAAAAAAAGAATCAATACATTGGATGGTTTCAAATTTAAAAAGCTTCTGCACAGCAAAGGAAACAATTAAGAGCATGAAGAGTGAGTCTCCACACAAAGGGAGAAAAAACTTTGCCAGCTCCTCTTCTGACAAGAAATGTGTACCTAGTATGTATAAAAAAACTCAAAAAACCTAGCACCAAAAAATCTAATAACCCAATCAATAAATGGACCAAGATCTAAAGAAATATTTATCAAAAGGTTAAATTTGGATGGCCACAAGCATATGAAAAAATGTTCATTATTTTTATCAATCAGTGAAAGGTGAATCAAAAGTACACTGAGGTTTCATCCTACTCCAGTTAGAGTGAAATCATCCAGAATATCAATAACAGCAAATCCTGGTGAGGATATGGGGGAAAAGTACACTTGCACATTGCTATTGGGGTTGCAAAATAGTCCAGCCACTCTGAAAATTAGAAATTGAACTACCACATGACTGAGCTATCCCAAGCCTGGACATTTATCCAAAAAAAACCTCTAAAAATCAGTCTATTTTAGTGTATATATATACACATATATATATATATATATACACGTATATATATCACTGTTTAATATATATACACACATATACATGCATATATATATATCAGTGTTCATATCATTGATACTTACAATAACCAAGTTATGAAACAAATCAACCTAGATGTATAATAGTGGAAGAGATGAAGAAAATATGGTATATATACACAATGGAGTTCTACTCACCATAAATAGAAGAAACTATGCTTTTATAGGTAAATACATAGAATTGGAGAACATCATGCTGTGTGAAATAAACCAGAAAGTCAAAGGTTCAATGTTTTCTCTTGTGTGTGTGTGTGTGAGTGTGTGAGTGTGTGTGTGTGTGTGTGTGTGTGTGTAAGAGAGAGAGAGAGAGAAAGAGAGAGAGAGAGAGAGAGAGAAAGAGAAGGGATCTCACAAAAATAGAAAGGGGATCAACATAGTTGAAGATGTGAATGAGAGGGAGTGGGCAATGGGAGGGGGGAAGGGCATGGGGAAGAACTGTGGAACAACATCTATCACATTATACTATGTCCATGTATGAATAGACCACAATGAATCATATATGTATGTATGTGTGTATATATGTGTGTATATATTGCACTAATTGAAATAATAAAAATAGAAGTGTTACCAGTTAAGTAGAGCAAGTGGAAGAGGGGAAGACATAGCATAATGAATCCTACTATGATGCACAATTATAAAGCATCATTTAAAAAAGAATGCATGTTAAAGGGAGCTTTCATAAAAATATTGGAGCCAATTTGAAGAATTATTAATTAATTAGGATATAAAAATTTTAAATACAGGATTCTAGTATATGTCTTAAGTGGATCTAATAAGTGAAAAAATTATAAACTCAGCTGAGAAAGGGATTTTCAATTCCCTGAATTCAGCTGGTTATCACAGATACACTACTGAATAATGGCTTCCTGACTTATTTTTCCACCAAACATTAACTTAAAGATACTTTGTAGAAATCTTGAATTACGTTTGATGATAAAAATGGGCAAAGTGAAGAATGAATATTTTTCCTATGTAGTATGTATAATTTAGGCAATTAAAATTTTTATTGAATGATACGTAAGCATTAAGATATATGACTGTGGTCTATTGGGATTATAAAAGAATAAGACAAGGTCAGAGAAAAGATAGTCTCTCACATTTCCCATTTCTTATGAAGGAAACTTGAAACATGTCTTTAATATTGGAGCCATAATATCTCTTAGCAAATGACTCTCTCAGCATCAAACATTAACTGGGTCATTGACTGACTCATAATGTATGAACAATGCCAAGCAATCAATATAATCTACAACGTATCTGTAGCCATCTGAAGTTTCTATTATTTCATAACATCCTGTATTCTTATCCATTGTAATAGGAATAAAAAATAGGGTAGCGTATTTTTTTGGTCTCATTTTTAGAGTTCTTTGATGGATGTTTATTTTCAATTGTGTTATACATTATTTTGAAAGTGAAGATACATCCATTGAAATGATATTTTAATAATATTCCTGACACAGTCAGAATAATACGCCATACTTAGACAACATCAATAAAAATACATGAAAAAGATTAAAGAAAAAATACTTGCTTCCAAAAAGGGCAATGTATACTCTTTCAATCAAATGCTTCATCAAAAAACAGCACATATTTGTTTCTAAATATTCATTAACATCAAATGTGCTAGTGGAGCATAAGGACAAATATTTAGGAGAGTTATTTAATATTTGGGTATGAGTAGTTTATATTTTGGTGATATTTTTCTGTAAGCAAATATATGCTTTTTTAGCTTATGGATTTCTAGATATCTTATTGAGGTTAGAAATATCTGTTAGTGCAAATATTATGTAAATAATCTACATATTTAATCAAAATTAGCTTGTTTTACTTGGAAGAAAATTACTTGCTAATTTCCTATTAAAATATTTCTAAAACACTATAAGGAAAAGATTAAAATCCAAGGAGTACACTAGTCAAAGAATGGTCAGAAATATTTTCAAGATACCATCACAACACATGTACTTAAAATTTTAATTCAATTTTGAATAATTACAAAGTTTTCATGAACTAGGGATGGCTTAGTGAGTTTAAGCTATTTAAAAATGGAGCATTATGGAACTAATAAGTGACAAAGTAGATCTTTTACTCTCTCACTGTTCTGCTCTTTACTACTTATGGAAATAAGTAATGTAGTAATGGATTTGAGTACATGTATCTTTTAAACTTTTCACATTTATTATTTATGATTGTATTAGATAATTTTGTTATAAAATATTTTAATTTGAATGAAGTAATATTCAAAATAAACAATGCTAATCTCATTGCTACCTCTCCTAAATTCTCTGTTTATGCTTTTTTTCACCTTGAGTTCAATAAAAAGTGAATCATTTATATTCAATATGTTAATTTGTATTTGTAGACATTTGATTTTCCAATTACCTATTATCTAACTTAATTTTTAAATGTTACTTTAACATGGACCATCAAATCCCAACATAATTTTATAAATTAATTTGAAAAAAAATGATAACTCTACTTTTAAGAAGAATATAAAAAGATTTTAAATTTGCTACAAGTTACAGTGAACGTAATTTACTTTTAAAACTAACATATAAATTGTTGACAGTCGCAGTCCATTTTCCTTCTGGCAGGGCAGGAGGTAGGGGGTGGGAGCTGACTTGTCTTTACATCCTAGAACTGATCAGAATTCAATGACAATGCTGAGAAGTTGTTTTTGTTGTAATTTGTATGTGAAGATGCATTTTATGTATAAATTCAAATGTCAGTTTTTCTAATCACACCACAGATTGAAATCACAATCTTTTAGCTTGTTCTGTAAGTCAAGAATTTTCAATTTACTCATATTTCTAGCCATCGCTTTTGACTATCTCTGTATGAGTTGAAATTTTTTTCCCAGCAGCTAGACAAATTTTACCCTGATGAATTTCTGGGGATCAGAATTTTGAGACTTATTTTCTGTTGGGGATCATTTCAACTATACACAGACAACTAAAAACTAAATTGTATCATATATATTGTGAGAAAGCTGTCATTTTGAACATTTGCAGCTATATGGAAGCTTTCGTTTCCTAAGAGCATGTACTTTTTGTAGTTCCATTTTAGCTATTAATTTTCTAAAACTTTGTTTTGCTCTTTCTTCTTGTATTATTAGGAATACTTAAATTCTTTCTTGAGGAGAAAATCATTTTTTTTTCTGAGTTTTATCGTATCTTCCTGGAAGCATCAAATCTATGAGCTCACATCCCATAATTTATTGATTAAGAAACAATGGACATACATAAATGAAACGATCAATTGCCATGGAGATAAGCACATCACCATGACAACTTGTCTCCAGTGTGTGTGTGTGTGTGTGTGTGTGTGTGTGTGTCTTTTGAATTTTTGAAGGTTGAAGAAACATTGATCTTCTAAATACAAATGTTATGCATTTTCAAAGAAAGCATTCTTACTCACTTTGCTAATTCTGATGTTTTACTCTAAAATATAAAAATTCTTTGTACACTATAAAATTAGTTTTTCTCTTGCTGATACATTAATAATGTTCTGAGGTTTCTGAGTTTATAAATAACATTTTGAATATTTCCCCAGTAAGTCAGCTTAATTAATAAAAAATGTTGCAGGGAATTTAGAACACAGTAGGTCACAAAGAGAAGCTGGTAGATAGAGAGTAAAGAATTAAATGACTGAGATAAAATACAGTGAGGAACAGTGAAACAGGTATAAAGAACTAGAAATATATTATATTTAATTTCTGCATTTAATTGATCAGAGAAATAGAGATATCTTAAGAAATCCCAAAGTGGTAGATTGTATTATTATTCACAATTAATAAAGCCCCTTTACCTTGCTTTCATGTAAATATATTGATTATATATGCTTGCCTACTGCCAGGTGACATTTGCAGATAAATTTATCTCCCACCACTTTGACTTTTGGTTATGTTTTACAAGCGGCTTTGACTATTGGAATATGAGTTGCTTTTTTGAATGCTGTGTGTGAACCAAAGCTTTAAGGAACTGCATGACTCTCTGCCAGCCTTTTATTTTTTTCTTTTTCCTTTTACACAACACTGAAATTAGTTTCTTCTCCTCAGCTTGAGTCCCACAATAGAGGACTTGCAACACAGAGTACTTACCACTGATGCTCAGCTATCATTATGTAACATGAAACATGTAAAATGTAAGTATTTTTTCCTTTCTTTGAAAATGGAAATGCCTTTATTCATTTAGATTATTTACCAATATTTCTTTCTCACCTTTCACTCGCTCTTTTTGTTTTTGACTTTTAAAACCTTTACTGAGATAAAACTAATAAAATTTTTTGACCATTTTATGTGTGCAATTTTTTTTATTTGTTAGTCTTACATATTGGAGGGAATCATTGTTACACATTCATGAACACATGGATATTGACAAAGCAAGTCAAGGCCAATGCCAGTTCATGAACTCCCCATTTGAGTTCTCCCTGATCCCGTGATTCTCCTACTTTACCCTCATGATATTTGGGCTTCTCATAGAAGTCAAAGGCTCCCTACTGGGTTGATAACACTCCCTACTACCTCCCTCCAACTGCCTTGATAGCCCTCCTAATCTCTTCCCCTGCTTATGTAAAAATTCATCCATGTTGAGGTTATTATTAGCTTAGCTAACTTTCAGTCTGTTTCTGATTGTTTTCTACCTTCTACAGATGAGAGAAAATATTCAGCTATTGGAGTCTCTGAGTTTGGGATGTTTTACTCAGCATAATTTTTTCCATCTCCATCCATTTGGCTGCAAGTGACATGATATTGTTATCTCTAATAGCAGAATAGAACTCCATTGTATATATGTACCAGTTTTTGAATCCACTTGTCCAGAGAGAGATATCTGGGTTGGTTCCATAGTTTAGCGACAGTAAATTGAGCTGCTATAAACATTGATGAAGCTGTATCTCTGTCATATGCTGATTCTAGCTCTTTTGGGAAAATACACAGAAGTGGGATAGCTGGGTCCAGCCCTAGTTTTTGAGGAGTCTCCACACTGCTTTCCAGAGTGCTGTACAAGCTTGCGGTCCCATCAACAGTGTGATAGTGTTCCTTTCTTCCCACAACCCCTCCATCATTTGTTATTGTTCATATTCTCCATTTTTGCCACTCTGACGGGAGTGAGGTGGAATCTCAGTGAAGTTTTGATTTGCATTTCTCTGATTGCTGGTGATATAGACATTTTCTCATACGTTTATGGGCTTTTTGGACTTCCTTCACTGAGAAGTTTCTTTTTAGTTCCCTAGCCCATTTATTGATTAGAATATTTGTGATTTTGGTGCTCAGGTTTTTTTTGTTCTTTGCATATTCTGGATATTAGCCCTCTGTCCGAGGTGTAGCAGGCAAAGGTTTTCTCCCATTCTGTAGGTTCTCTCTTGACTGCCTTGACTAATTCTTTAGCTGTGCAGAGTCTTTTTAGTTTAATGGCATCCCATTCATTTATTCTTGGCTTTAATTCCTTGCACTAAGGGAGTCTTGTTAAGGAAGGCAGTGTTAACACCGATGTCATGGAGTGTTGATCCTATTTTTCTTAACAATTGTGTAGTTGCTGGTTTAATTTTCAGGTCTTTGAACCATTTTTGATTTGATTCTTGTGCAGGATGAGAGTTAAGTATTTAATTTCAGTTGTCTGCATATGGCTGTCCAATTGATCCAGTACCATTTGTTGAACAGGCTGTCCTTCCACACAATGCTCTTGCCCCCTGTATCAAATATCAGATGCTTAAAGATTTGAGGGTTTGTCTCGGTATCTTCTGTTCTATTCCATTGATCTTCATTTCTGCTTTGATACCAATACCACAGTGTTTTTGTTACTAAGCCCTATAGTATAATTTAAGGCCAGAAATTGTGATACTTCCTGCTTCACCTTTCTTGCTTAGTAATGTTTTGGCTATTCTGGGCCTTCTGTTATTCCATATGAATTTGAGAATTGCTGTTTCTATATCTGTGAAGAATGTCATTGGTATCTTGATGGGGATTACATTGAATCTACGTACGGCTTTTGGTAGAATGGCAGTATTGATTATATTGATTTTGCCTAACCAAGGACATGGACTGTTATTCCTTCTACTCAAGTCTTCTGAAATTTCTTTTTTTAATATTGGAAAGTTTTTGTTGTAGAGGTCCTTCATATCCTTTGGTAGATTAATGCCTAAGTATTTTATTCTTTTTGAGGAGATTGTGAATGGGACAGAATTCCTGATTTCTTCTTCAGTGGAATTGTTATTGGAGTATAGGAAAGCTAATGATTTATGAATGTTGATCTTATAACCAGCCACTTTGCTGAAATCATTTATAAGTTCTAGAAGTCTTCTGCTTGAGTTTATTGGTTCTTCTTAGTGTAGGATCATGTCATCAGCAAATGGGGACAGCTTGACTTCCTCTTTTTCTACTTGAATTCCTTTGATTTCCTTCTCTTGTCTGATAGCTATGGCTAGGGTTTCAATGATGCAATTGAATAAAAGTGGTGAAAGTGGACATTCTTTCCTTGTTCCTGAATTCATTGTCTGATGTTTGTTCTTTGAGAGTTGAGGTTCTATTTTCTACTGAGTTTACTCTGGCATTAGTATCTTCCAATGAGCTTTTGATTTGGTTGACAGTATTTTTCAATTCTAAGAGCTCTGCTACATCTCTTTTCAGAATGTCTAGCTCTTTATAGATCTGGTCTCTCATAACCTGAAATTGCTTTCTTATCTCTTTCCTTAAATCTTCTTTTAATTATTTGATTGAATTACTAATTATATTCTTGATAGATTTTTCTAGGACCCTGACCATGGACTCTTTGGATGGGGAGCTATGGAACTGAGGTGGAGGTTTGTTTCCCTTTTCCTCATTTTTCAGTTACAGGAAGTGTGGCTTGAGGTCTGTCACTGAATGATTTTCTTGGGGGCTTTGTTGATGGGATTGGAGTTTTTTTTATCTCTTTGCTTAGTTGGGCTGGGCTATAAGTTGGATAGCACAGTTCAATGGCGTGTACCCCAATCTGTGAATTATTGTGGAGCTTTAAATTTTCCAGTACCTCAGAGGATAGGAGGTGGGAGTCAATAAGCGCTGACAACAGACATTGCCAACTGTAGATGTTACTGTGTTAATTAGTACCTCTGGGAGCAATCAGATTAGCAGTTTTCTTCCATGAGAGTTCTCACACTATACTTGGTTAGCAAACAAACACCTGTTTTCAAGTATGGCATTCACTTCAGTTTACCAGGACCTCTGTAGGTGCATAAAAAAAGGTCTAGAAAGCAAAGGGAATGAGGTAGGAAAGTAGTGTGGAACTTGTGAATGAGAATATAGAGCTACAAGGTAGTAGAGATGATGTATTTTATTCTGCTAAAAATAAGGTAAAGATAGAAATGGGAAGCAAGTGATGTAATGACTTTGAGGTAGGATGAGAGAGATTAGAATACAGTTTAGGAATTGACAGAGTAAAGAGAAGAAGTGGATAGTAGAGACTGGAGGTCTTTTCAAGAGACTGAGCACTAGTTTGCAATATTGCATACAGCCATAGATCAAACTCCAGCAAGTGGATAGTAGAGACTGGAGGTCTTTTCAAGAGACTGAGCACTAGTTTGCAATATTGCATACAGCCATAGATCAAACTCCAGCAATATGGACAGAGTACAGCAAACAGACACAACAGAACACAGCAACAGTAAAAAAAAAAAAAAAAAAAAAAAAAAAAAAAAAAAAAAAAAAAAAAAAAAAAAGTTCATACACTCAGGAACACTGTTTCCAAAAACAATTTTTAAAAAAGCAAATAAACAAACAAACAAAAAAAAGCACACAAAAAAGGAGATGGGAACATTATGAATTATTACTGTTGAGGTAAAAATGTACAGTGGGGCTATGTGTTCATATCTGTCTTCTAGGTGGAGACCCTTCCCAGTTGAGTTTGTTGGAGGGATTGAATTTTGGTGATCTCAGCTGAGAGTCAGATTTCCAGGAGGCCTCACAGTAATTTTCTCCTGTAGTGGGGTTGCAAACATTCACCTTCCCTGATTCCTGTGAGAACAGTCTTTAGGGCCACCCACTTGCACTCTTGGGCAGGTTAGTGTCTGCCTGCCCAAATTCTTGTCACACTTCAGCGGGGGACCCAGGAGCTGCTGGAAGTCTTGTGGATCCTAGTGCAGTTCCTTGCTGTTCCAAGGAGAGTGGCTCACCTGAACTGAGCTCACTTGGGACCATTGTTGTCTCACTCTTGAGTGTCTTGAAGTCCCCACTTTCCCCAAGAGATGGTTTGTGGGATTGTCACAGTCCCACCAAGAGAAGTCAGGTGTGAAGGAAACACCAGCCCAGCCAGGCCTGCATTTGTGGAGGTCTCAAATGCAACTACTAGGGGGCATGGAAGCCCAGTCCCATTTGGAGTACCCAGGACCTATGGGACCACTTCTGTTCACAGAATTCAGCATCTCAAAGTAAAGGAAAGCATTGGACCCAGCCTTACCCTTCTGTTCATAGGTCACTGAGGCTGACACTAGACTTTGCCCCTCCTGAAAGGTTCAAGCAGTATCTGCATGATCTGCAGGCAGATTGCCCCATCACCTGTTTAGGTTCTATTGAGCAGAATCCTAATCAGACTCCGCCTGCAAATCAGTGTGTTATGGATTGGATGGGAAGCCTCTAAACACAAGTCACCAGGCCAGTAGGGAGGGTTTGCCAGGCTCCCACAGCCTGCAGGGCAGATAGTCAAAATACTGGGGACCTGTAGCTGTTCTGGTCTGAGCTCACTGTTCCGATCTGGATCTGAGTTCACTTTTCTTGAAGCAGTTTCTTGTACCACCCTCCAGGAGGGTTCAAAATGGTAATAGTTGCATGTGTTAATGTCATCCCTTGGTTACAACAGCGACAGCAATCGCCACTGCCACCACAGAGCACCTGAGCCCCATACCCAGCCTCTGCCAAGGCTACCTGCGTTCTTCTGCCATCAGCTCTCATCACCCTATCTGAGTTTCTTTATGTGCTGCTTCCTCCCCTCAGGGCTGAATTCCCAGCCCACCAGCTGGGTTGCTAGAGCTAGAAAATTTTTATTTGGTATTTCCTGTACTCTCAGCTTGTCCAGGGCTCTGCGTCACTAAACTTTCTTACTTGGATACTAATTAATTTTGGGAGAAATTTTGGTGTTCACCCACCTCACAGAAAGGCACTTCTCCCATTGTTGGTGTCCCACATTCATGGAGAGATTTTTCCTTTTCACTCATTCTTTACAAGCTTCTTTTAGTACAGCTAACTGTACTTCAGGTTTTTGGCTTATGATCCATTAAATAGAGCACTGTTTTCTTCAAGTCTTACACTGAGACTGAGGGTCTTACTCAAATTGCTTGAAGAGGGCCATCAAATTTTCTATTTCCACCTGGGGCCAATGGGAAGGATGTTTGTTCCTGGTTCAGCAACTTGTATTAATGAAGGCAGATTCATGCTGAAAAACTATTTTCTATTTCTTAATCCTATGGGGATTTTTGATCACTGTACTCTAAAAAACATCAATGACAATTATATTTACCTAAATTTCTATTGTTTAAGAATTTTGGTTAAAATATGTAGTAGTTCTGCAAATTGGCATATAACGATTAGGGATTCAATTATCATGTGGATTTTGAAAGTTTATTGTCATTTTATGCTTTCTACAATTCTATTTTGTCCTTTGTGGACATTGCTGTCCATATTGTCTCCATATTACTATGTTTTCCCCTATCTCTATATTTTGGCTTTTTAAAAACTTGGTGTTAGGTGAATTTCAAGAATTTTGTTCATCTTGAAATGGTTTACCATGTACAACTCTAATGTCAACTTTGATCAGATAAATAATTCATTAAGATAAGCAACAATTATTAACAAAATAGTCAACATTGTACCTTGAATCCATTTGAATATATTTCATCCAATGGTTTAATTTGTATCAATCTTTCTATCTTTTTTTCTCAGCTTTAGTTTATACTTGCTCTTTATACTCCCTACTCATCCTTCTACATTATCTGCTACTACCCCAAATATTAACAATGCATCTATTTCTCCTTTATATCTTGATATGAATTATCCTTTCATGTCTTTTCTCTCTCCCCCTCTTCCCCCTTTCAATCTCTCTTTTTTCCTCACTTCTTTTTGCCCAATATTTCTTCCTCCCTCTATTTAGACCCCACTTAAGTTTATAAGAAGTTTACTAAATTTAGCAACTATATTTGACCTATTTCAGAATTTTATTGTATATTTATCCTGAATTTGAAGACCTGCAGAGAACAATAGCAGCAAGTTTTTGTTTCTTGTAAGATTGAATAGAATGAAGCTTGGCTCTGAATGATTATAGTAAATAGGGCTCTGTAACATCTCTGAAAGTGGTGTTGATATTGGGATCAACAGAGGTTACACATTCACTTAAAATGTTATTATCTGCATTTTCACACAACCCGGGGATCTTAAGAAAAAGAAGCTTATACAGAAGTCATTTGCTAAAAAGAAGAAGTCACAACTATATGACTAGATGGGGAAACATATGAACAAAATAAAAAAAGAAGGGAACAAATCATTCCAAACATGTCGTAATGCTTCAGCAACAAACTTCATTGAAATCACAGTGGAGGAAATGTCAGAAAAGGAACTTAAAAAGTTCATAATTAAATTGCTCTATAAGCAAAAGAGTGATGCAAAGAGTGAAATCAGAGAAAATACAGGAAGGGAAAGATCACTTCAATAAAGAGAGAAAGAATCTGACAAGGAACCAAATGAAAATCTTCAAAGTGAAATGATCAATAAACCAATTTAAAAATTCAATGGACAGCAACACCAAAAGATTTGGCCACTTTCAAGATAGATTTTCATGTCTCAAAGACAAAGTATATAATCTTGAAAAGAAAGTTGACCATAAATAAAAGATGTTAAGAGATCTTGAACAGAACGTTCAAGAAATGTGGGAAAGCATTAAAAGACACAATTTAAGATTCATTGTGATAAATGATAGTTCTGAAATAAAAACTAAAGGAATGCAAAATCTTTTCAATGAAATAATATCAGACAATTTTCCAAATATTAAGAATAAAATGGAAATTCAAATACAAAAGACATATAGAACTCCAAATATATAAAATTATGATAGATCCAATCAAAAGCACATTATTACGAAAATGCCAAACATATAGAATATGGATAGAATTTTAAAAGCTGCAAGAGAAAAACAGTCGCGTTCAGAAGTACAGCAGTTTGGATTTCAATTGATTTCTCAACTCAGACTCTAAACGCCAGGAAGACTTGGAATAATACCTACCAACCTCTTAAAAAAAATGGATGCCTACCAAGAATAATATACTAAGCAAAATTAAGTTTCAGAACTGAGGTTGAAGTGAAAAATTTTCATTATAAATAAAAGCTAAAAGAATTCATAATGAGAATACCTGCACTACAAAATACACTCAGTAAAATATTTCATAAATTAGAAATGAAAAATAGAAATAAAAAAATTAATGCAGGGAATTACAATAGAATACTAAAAGAAGATTCAAGTTCAGGTTAAACATTAGAAATAAATAAATCAAAATGGCAGAAAATAAAAATAAATTATCAATAATACATTAAATGTGCATAGTCTTAAACTCTTCAATCAAAAGACATAGGTTGGTAGATTAGGCTAAAAAACAAGACCTCACAAAATGTTGTCTGTAAGAGACCTCACAGGCAAAGCCATTCACAGACTGATTGTGAAAGGATGGGAAAAATCATAACACTCATATGAAACACATAAACAAGCAGAGATTTCTATTTGTAAGTCAGTAAAGTAGACTTCAAGCCAAAATTAATCAGAAGAGACAAAGTAAGTCATTTCATACTGTTTAAGGGAATTACACAATGACAAGCTATAATGATCAAAACTTTTATGACCCAAACAATGGAGTATACATCAAGCAAACCCTTCTTAATATTAACAACCAAATAGACCACAATGAAATAATACTGGGTGATTTTTTTTTAAGAGAGAAAGAGAAAGAATATATTTTGTTTAGTTTTTCATCTGGCCTTTGTTTCTCCAACACTTAGTTGTATACGTGGTTCTGGGATTCAAACCCAGGTCCTTGCATAAGCCAGACAACTGCTCCAACCACTGAGTCACTGCTCCAGCCCCACTGGGTGATTTTAACACAACTCTCTCACCACTGGATAGATCATCCAAACAAAAACTAAGTAAAGATTCTACAGAAATAAAAAATATAATTAATGATATGGACCTAACAGACATCTATAGAATATTTCATTCATCAATAACTGAATTCACTCTCTTCTTATCAGCACTTGGAACATTTTATAAAATAGACTATATTTTAGTTCACAAAGCAAATTTTAGCAAATACAAAACATTAGAAATTATGCAGTACATTCTATCAGATCTCAAGGCCTTAGAAAAATAAGAACAAAACACACCAAAATCATTAGTAGACAGCAAATAATTAAAAATCAGAGGTGGCATCAAGAAAATTGAGATTAAAAAATAACAATTTTGTGTTTTTTTATCAGAGCCCTCCCCCCACTTCCTGTCTAGAGCCACTTTCTTCCACTATACCCTTACACCATAATGTTCTGCCTCATCTAGAGCCCCAAGGAATAGAGCCAGATCTCTGTAGACTGAAAACTCTGAAACTATGGGCCCCAAAATAAACCTTTCCTCTGAAATTGTTTTAGTTCAAGCAGCAAGAAAGCTGACTAATATCAAATGAGCTGTTTTGCTTAAGGACCCTATTACTCCTGCAGAGAAGTCAGTCAATTTTGATCTTACCTAGGTTTCCTTGTGACGGTTATTTATCATTGCTTCTTTTAAATTATTCTCTTTGCCTTTGCCTTTTGACCTTTTTATCATAATGCATCTGGATATGATGTGGCCTTTTTACTTTTCTCCCATTTGAATTATCTGAACTCTTTGTATGTTAGATTAATTTATTATCATATCATGGAAGTTCTCTGCCATTCATTCTTTGTTTTATTTTTTTTCCATTTCTTTTTCTGTTCTCTGGGAATTTTATTATGCTTATGACAATATGCCCCTCATGATGACATGCAGTAACCTTTGGTTGGAAGCAGAAGGGACAAAAAAGTCCCATCATTTTGGCAACATTCACTTCTGATACACCTTTGGAGCTGTCTGATATTGCTAGTTATTCCATTTGCACTTGTCAACAGTTGATTATATACTTTTGAAAGTTAGAATTAAATTTTTATAATACATACAGATGAATATTTTGGATGTACATGGTATATGCCAAAAGAGGTGATAAAATGCATAATGTACATATAGATTACTTTCAAAATTTTTATTTCCTTGTTTTGAAATTTTCACTACTTTAAGAGAAATAGGCAATAAGCTCTTTTTCTTTAATTTTCAAGTCAGAAAAAATAGATTATTTAAACTACTTTTTTGCAATATCGAGATCAATTTGTGTGATAGTTTTGAAGTTTTTATGACTAATTTCCCAAGATGTCACTGGTACCTGAAATTATTTGAGTCTTCAATATTTATCCAAAAACTATATATCTTGTCTTATAACCAAGAAAAAGGTTGGAAGGTATATTGCCAAAGGTAAATCTTCATAGTTTATATTCTTATATAGGGTATAAGCAAAGTGAAAATATTATCTGATTATGAAATTAGGAAATAAAACATTTAAATTTGATTTCAATCAAAAAGTTAAAATTTATTTTGCAGATATATTTTCATAAAGAGTCATGTTGGATTGGGTAACTCAAACATTTATGGGGACAAAATAATAAAAATATGGATTCTCTGAGAAAACTCAGAATAGATGTTCAAAATAGTAACATATACTTTCCTCTTTCATTCTCCCCATCATATGAAGATAATATTTGGGTGTGATGTTTCAAAAATCAGTTTTATTTAGAGTAACTTTTCACTGAAAGAAATCTTTCAACTCAATCTATTTTGTGTATGGTCCGCCAATATTAAATGACATTTTAAAATATCAAGATTCAAGCTGCAGGCAAGTATAATTTTAATCTATATTTCAATTCAGAAAAAAATTTAAAGCACACTAAGCTATTATTGTTTATATTCTTCTATATTTTCAATAACCAAAAAAAGATTTTAAAACAATGTGCTGGAAAAGTTTCTGCAACATATATATGGAGAAAAGGGTTAATTTAAAATTAATACCAGATGTAATGTCATTTTTAGATATCAAATATCTTGATTAACACCTCTTCATATAATAATGAAAATAATTAAATTAAGAAAGAATTATTCTTCAAAGAGACACCTACATATTTCAAATATAGCCTTTCTAAATGCACCCTTAAAGATCACACACACACACACACACACACACACAAGAATTGTAAACAGGAATATTGTCACAAATAGGAAATAAAATTTTAAGAATCAACACAATGACTAGATTGAAAAAAATACCAGCCAAGCTAAAATTTAATACATGCAAATGAAAATTCTTTTCTGGAAGTCATGGATCCCTTGAACAGTTCATTTTTGCCATTACTTTCAGAGGTTTAATCTGTGGTTGGCCAACTCCATGTATCTGGGCCTATGATGAAACAGAACAGCACGGCGGAAGGGTCATGCAGAATAAAGAAGAAAACATCTTGGGACACAGCAGCTAGAAAGCAGAGACAGAGCCAGGGATAAGATGTAAACTTTAAAAGCATGCCCCTAGTGACCTGCTTACTTTAGCCATACCTTACCTGCCTGTAGTCCCGACCCCATACAGTAATCCTTATAAATTATTCATCCATCAAATGGATTAAACCACTGAGTAGCTTACACCTCTCGTAATTTAATTATTTCCTCTAAACAGTCTTTTACTGTCTAATACATCAGATTTTGAGGGTCAGTTCATATCTAACCATAACATAGCCCAAGCCTATGACAGACAGGTTAAGATCATATATATAGGAAAAAAAGAACCAGCATTATAGATTTTAAAAAGGATATCTAAGTTTGAGGAGAGCAGCTGCACTATTATGTAGATGTTGAAATTTTCACCGGGAAATATCCCTAAGCTGACACTAATGCTCTTAAACTCATATGGGCTTGATATTCACTCTAGCATCTCATGTAACATGCACAGCAAACTCAGTAAGTCAGAATATGCCCAGATTTGTGATAAATGCTTGACATTTCTTCAGTTAACTTCAGGCTTCATTAATTAAGATGGGAAAAAAAAACTTGCATCTTATATAGATTTCTTTCTATCATTCAAAATTAATAACATAACTTAATAACAAATAAAAATAACATTTATGTGTGCACTTCTGCAATCAAATGCTCTACCACTGAGCTATACCCCCTATGTGTGCACTTCTGGATAACACATCTGAAACATAACTAAGTTTGCTTAATCTCTATCAGAATAAGATGAAAATAATGAAAAATATAATTGGAAAGAACACAGAATTTATTAAAGAGAAGAGACATACATGATCAATTAATATAATTTCCATATAACAGATGTATTAGGATGTACAAGATATAATGTATATTTATTTATGCATATTATTTTAATGGATTTTTAAAATCAGTTTTCTATTATCACAGGTTGGGTTGCTCTAAACAACAACAGTTATTATCTCACAGTTTTTAGTTCAGAAGTCCGGACAGAATCTGCTGGTTCCTTTGCTCAGTCTCAAAAGCCCAAATTTAAGTCTTGGCTGAGGTGCTCTGTTACCTGGAGGGTATGGAGAGTAATTAACTCCCAAGACCACTGCATGTTGTCAGAATTTAGGTCTGGGTTTTTCCCTTTTCCCTGATGACTGTCACTTAGAGACACTCTATTCTCAGTGCCTGTTGGAATTCCTTCTCCATGGCTTCCTTCAGTTTCCAAGATGGCAACAATCCATTAGATCTTTCCCATGCTGCACATTGGTCTCACGTTTCCTCCCATCTCCACCTAGAGAAAATCCTTAAACAACTTGTATAAATGGATTGGGCCTACCTGATCATCGTGTTCTGCTTGGGGAAATGCTCACACTCTCCCTATAGCACTTCACTAACAATATACAAGTTCTAAGATAACAAGCATTAAAAATGTAAAGAAAATGAAGGAACTGTGCAGTCTGAGTAGCTTTCAAGTTGGTTTTGGGTAGAGAATCTCAATAACTTTCTCTAATGTTATGTAAGCATGTTGGATATTTTATGATAAGGAACTGTAAATTCCAAACCATCCAATAAAAGAGTGTGTGTGTGAGGAGAGTTGTAGTACAACCGTTCTATCCCAGGTAGGGTGACTTTCATGAGTTATGTAAGACTGCATTTGTTGTTGTTTCTGAGTTATAGAAGGCATTTTAGTCTTTGCTTCCTAGTCATCTGGGCGAGGAGCCTGCTCAATTCCATTTTCCTTACATTCCATTCCTTCAGGGTTCCTCACCATAAAATCTATATGGCAGATGCCTTCCACCAAGATCCCTTTTCAAAGAGGGCAGAACCATAATCCATAATCTATAGCAGCAGTATAAGTCACACCACCAAATTACTAATATACAAGTCTCCCCCTCACCCAAGATAAGCAAGACCCATTTCCATATGGCTAATTTTATTTCTAGCTTTTATATAAGTCTCTCACTTCTCTTCTAGACTTTCAACAATAATTAAAGCATTTGCTGAGCAAATTACCATACGCAAGGTACTTTTATTAGAGACCATGGAAGATACTGGATTTCTTTCCGGTATTTAAGTCCTTCAGTTTATATCCCACCTGATGTATGTCCCCTCTAGCTAATACTCAATTCTATAGCCATATGTAAGCCCTACTATGTTCTCTAGTACCAAAACCTCAATAAAACTAAAGGCTTTTTCCTCTGACAACAACGCACACCTTGATTTTTGGCTGCCACATCCTAACTTGTACTGAATGTGGTGTTTTCCAATTTGCCCATATAAAAATAGATTTTGGGTACCTTAACTGAAGAATCCAATTTCTCCTGCAAGTGAAGCTGGAACAGTTTAGAGAAGGGATAACAGAGCCTGCAGAAGGATGAACAGGGGACACTGTCAGGAGACAGGGCTCCATTCTGATAGGGCCCTTCATCCCACCTGGGCTTCCTGCACTTGGATCAGTTAATTTGGATCCACTGTAGTTGGACTCACTAATTTGGCTTTGCTGCACTTGAACTTTGCCCTTGCACCCACCTGCATCTGAGCCACTGAACTTGGGCTCACTGCACTGGGCTTGATTCTTCCCTCTGCATTGAGCTGCTAGTCTGTTAACTCACAAGCTGCTCTTCAGAGGCTGGCAGTTATCCCTTACCAAGAATACAGCCAGTGACCCAGGAGTCCCTTCAAGCCACTGCACCTGCATTTTGCTGGGCCACACATGTTTCATGGAGCTCTGAATGTGATCACACTTCCAGTGACAATGATTCTGCCTACCCAAACTTTCTTCCTTGACTTAGGTGCCCATCTCAGGTCATTGCTGTTGTGTCTCAGGTTTTGTGTATCCCTAGCTCCATGCACCAGGTGTCTTGGCAGGCCCATGCAGGTTCCCAGAGCCTATCAAGTTATGGGGTTCTTGGAATAATGCCAACTCCTATATGCCTGAGGTCATTTAGCCTCTACTGCTGCCCACCAGGAGCCATGCACTGCTGTCTTATCTTCTGTATTACCGCTGAGCGTGCAGATGTTGATTTTTCTCCCTCCCCTTGTCCTCTTCTGACTTCATCAACACTACTGTGGAGGTCCAGGTGTAGTTTTCCAAGATACAGAGATCCTCCTACAGGGACTTACTCTGGCTTTTAAGACCTCTTCCTTATTTTCCTCAACTTGGCAATTTCTTCTAAAGTTGCAGTGTCTGCTCTCAGAGCTGTAAGTAATACCCATCCTGTGGCTCTAGATGCCTGAGTACACCGCACTTTTTAGGCTCTCTCCCACTTGGCATAACACTTTTCCCAGGAGCAATGGGTACCATCAACCTCTGCCCATTCCTGGGGAGGTAGGGAGGTAGCCAGGAGGCTTATGATCTAGTGCCACACGTGTGGCTGGTCACCCTCTGTGCCTACCTTTGTTGGTGCAGAGGATTTCATAGTAAGCTGCTGGAAATCCTTCCAGCTATGCCATGTGGTGCAAAGTTCTATCCCAGACAGGTTGGCTTGAGATTTGGATAGCCTGAAGAGATACAGGGAGCCAACGGGAGAATGATGCATGGACAATCTGTGTAACAGAAAGTCCCATTCAGCTTATGTACAGCTTATATACATTATTATAAATTTTAATTATGTTAAGATGTCAGTGTCATTACAATTTTGATGAATCTTGGTAAGTATAAAACTCTTCATAATTTCATAAGGGTGGTACCAAGCATTTCCTTGTATACTTCTAGATATCAAAGTCAGGTTCTTTGAAAACATAGTCACTAAGTTCACTATATAGCCAATGAACATTTCTATATAAATACAAATATTTGATCCAGAATTATATAAATTTCTGGTCATATAACTTTTATATATTTAAATAAAATATGTATATATATGCATATATATGTATGGATATATTGTCTAGTTTTAGTTTTCTTTAGAAAATGGCTGCATTGAATACACTCCCTTGAAACATTTTCTCATAATGATAAATTGTGGATGGTTTTCCATATCAGTTCATTTCAGTTTCTTATGGAAAATGCAGAACCTATGTTTTAATTTTTATTTCTCATTATATAACTATAAAGAATGATAGAGAAAAAAGGTAGAATTGGTGGTACTCTATCTACTTCTTTGCTTTTTATTTTTTTAATTTAGCTTCTATGCTTACCCCATCCAACAATTACAAAATCTTTTTTTCAAGGACAGGAAGTTGAGACTCAGAAGAATCTGTACAAGTAAATCTCATTAAAGTAACCATATTTCTATCATCCTCTTTCCCCTAATTTCAAAATAATGTACAATCAGGTTATGACTTACATGTTTATACAATATACAAAATATATGATGAAATTAAATATACCTTTGAATAGTCAATATGACTTATAAGGAGCTATAATTCATTAATTTTCCTCTCTGCGATACATTTTATTGAACAATTTGTAATCAGACTCTCTTTTTCACATAGTACATGTAAAAGTAAGATATACTTCTACTTCTAAAGTACCATGATGGGAAGAGAGACAAATGAGAAGCACTTTTTATGTTTCAATTGAATAACATTTGTAAGTAGACACTTTAAAATACATTTGTCCTAATAATAAGTTTATGTTGTACAGTTGGCATCATCATAAATCTCATGGCTCAGTAATACACTAATTCTGAATCCTCACTGTTCAATTCTCCCTGAAGTTAAGTGTGTAAAATTCACAGATCCATACCAGGGTTCAGAGGGGCCAACATCACAGTTTCTGCCATTAATATTATCAATCAAAGAGGAACATGTCCATTCATGGGAGAATGCTTTTTGCTGGGCACAAGCACATGCATGGTACATTTTAGGAGCTGGAGAACAGGCTGACAAAAGCTGATGATTGGTGACAAGCTATATTTTCATTCTTAGGCACATCAATAAATCGGTCTCCTTTATTGTTTAGTACAACAGGATATCATAGACATGTTTTCTTCATAGAAGTCCATAGAGTACATATTTTAGGCTTGCTAACTTTATAGTCTCTTTAAAAATTACTTAGCTCAGTGTTGTGGCATGAGAGCAGCCATATACAAAGATAATATATGAACGAATGATGTGATTGTGTTCCAATAACACCTTTGTCTATGTACTTTGAAATTTGAATTTCATAAGATCTTCATATATCAAAAACTCTTCTTTTGGGGATGGAGCAGGGGTTTAGGGTTATGGTGCTTGCCTGGCATGCATGAGGATGTGGGTTTGAGCACCCTGTATACAAAGAAGTGTCAGAGCAACAAAAGCCACATGAAAAACTAAATAAAATTGATTCTCTCTCTCTCTCTCTCTCTCCCTCTTTTTAAAAAATACTATTCTTTTGAAAATTTTCAGAGATTTATAAATGTTAGAAAAATTCTTAACTTGTGGGCCACATAAAAACATCATTTAAATAAGCTTAAACATGTAAAATTTCATGTTCAGCCCAAAGTATATATTCTGAAAGCAATAAAGCATAATTTCTTTTTAGTGTTGAATTGAGCAGATTATTTTGTTCTCGTTTCACCAGAAGACCCTATTTCTTAAGTTGCCTCTGTTTTCTTTTTAAAGCAATTTTGAATAAAACAAAAGGAATGAGAGAATTGTTATCTACTGGTCATAGTAGTAAAGGTCTGAGTATAATACATATCACACACAAGATATTTTAATCATGAAACATTTACTTATAGAGGTTATGGGAGGAAATACAAAGTCCCAAGCATTTAAAATTTTGCAGTTTACTGGATGAAGTCCAGGTATGTCTAATATAATGTTATGAAAGGCTAATGCAATGAAAGGAATTAGGAAAGATGTACACATGCTTTCCAAAATAATGAAGATATTTTAGAGATCAATTTTGATTTTAAGGTAGTATTTTATAAAACATTAGCACTTAATATGTGCTTAAACAAATGTATAGAATTTGAAAACAAAGTATTTCAGATAGATGTAGTAAGAGAAGCAGCATAATTGAAATATTTAAACTACATGGGAATTACAAGTTGAACAAGGTTATTAGAATTTGGAATCTTACAAAGATGAAGACAATATAAAGTAATCTGAAATGAGGGACCATTGACATTTATGAATGAAAAATTAGATATAGACTTAGATAATTGATGTGCACATGGAAAAATAGGAACTAAACTGATATTCAAAAGAAATTTTAAAAAGTATTAGTTCATTTGTGTCAAGAGGTATATAGTTTAACCAGGGCATTTGTAGAAGAAATGAATGAATCAGTTTAGGGACATGTTTTTGAAATATTGTTTATTCCATAGAGATTTGGAGAAGGAAAGGAATTTGGTGCTAAGTCAGTTTTCAGCTTTGGTGACAGGAGGGTACGAATGCCAGGTTTAATGCTAGATGTCTGGTATTTTGCAGTCCAATCCATTTTCATTTACATGTTAACTGATCCAATCAAATCAAGCACTGGTAATTTTTCTTCCTTTCAAGAAAATTTAAATTGAGTTAGTTTAAAATTTTAGACATATAAAAGCAGATAAGCAAACTATGTTTGAGTCTAAGTCCAGTATAGTTTCTTTCATCATTTGTATATTCCCTAAAAATTAAACTTTAGATATGTTGAGTTTAGCAGATTAAAGAGACTTCCTGAAAGCTAGAAATGTGCAAAATGCAAGGCAGATATTTTAATGGATGTTATCGCAGATGTCATAGCAGCAATTTTGGGGGGGATTGGTGAAAATTCCCTATGGGGAGAGAACCGAAAGTGATAAGAGTAGAAAAAGTAATGTTTTTTTTTCTTTTCAATAACATTTGTGATGTGAATTTGAAGTGAACAATATAGGGTGATGAGTGGTAAGCAGTTGTTTGCTTATTGGCCTTGAGGCATTGCAGGATAAAATTTCTGATGAATGCTACATTATCAAGGCAGCATTTATTCGATCAGATGAGATAAGCACAAGCCAAAGGAGAGAAAAATAAGAAATAGCCACAAGCAGAAACAGCTTATAGCAATCTTCTATAGCTGTGGGGATCTGGAGAGGGCAGGTGCAGGAGAGTTAACCTGACAATCCTCTGAAAGCAATAGGGGAGGTTCTCTGGGAAAGCTATGTCTGGATAAAGAGTGCTGAGTAGCATAAATAACTACACTTTATCAAATCTAAAGTACTATGTATTGTAAAATGGACTATACTTATTATAAACCAGTAACACTGAAAACTGTTACTAATTAAATGCTAATAAAATATATTGTTCTCACACAGAATAATATGTTAAATTTAATGAAAGAGTTTGTTAGATGGACCACCATTTATTCAGCAATTTGAACCTACATAAGTGGAATATGTAAGCAAAGTAAGCTTAAGATATCACTAAAACTATTTCACATTTGTAGTCTGGTCCATGGTCACTTTTCTAATTCAAGTCATCTTTTGTGAAAATAGCATACTCTGTGTGCTCAGGAAACTTGGTGTTAACATTTTATTGAAAAAATGAAAGTGTGCTTCCATGTCGCCTCCGAGATTATCTTCAAAAATGTTGAATAGCATTTAGAATATGATGCATATGATACTCACAGATGACTCAAATAAAAGAGTAGATAGAAAGGTAGGTGGACGAATGGTCGTATAAATGACAGGCAGACGGATTGAATTTCCTGGAGCCACTGACTTGGCTCTTCTATCTACTTTCCTATTTCAATTCCTGCTTCTATTTATTTCACATATAAATTTGGCTTTCTTTGGCTTAAGAATAAATGCATACTCTTTAGGATATATTAACTTCACTTCCACTAGCACAGGCTTTGTCATAGGAGAGCTTGAAATTATTTCTTCTTGCCCTCAGATTCAGAAGTCTTCATTTTAATGATTTACACATTCTCGTAGGGAGTAATTTAGTAAATTGCTACTGCTGCTGCTATTGAAAATGACACAGAAGAACAAAACACATTGCAAACAATAAAATATGGAAAAGGAAGGTAATAATAAATAACTTTAGGTTCAAATTCTACAATCAGGCTGAAAAAGATGCACTTTTTTTCTCTATGATAAACTATACGAAGTACCTGACACTATTTATTAACTTGTTCAAATGCCTTCTATTTTTTTATTTAGATATTGAAAAAAGTAGTAATATATTGACTGAAAATGTCTTATATTTAAGAACCTATGACATTATAAAATATTCCTTTAAAAAGAGTTTCAAAGATTATATTCTCTAAAATAAATATATAAAGCAGCTGGCAGGGGTGGGTAGTAGCTTCCATTACTTCCACTTTATCTGAGACCTGGGGGAATTATCTCTCACTACAACTCTGTCCTGGCTCACTCTGATCTGGCCTTAAAAAAAAGATGTTAGTGATACATAAACTGAAAAGTATCAGAAAAGGAATGAAAATATTATTTCTGGTTGTCTTTTTGATTTAGTCAAACATTAAAGTAAGAACATAGTTCGCTGCACATGTGTTTCACATGTAACCAAATAAGACCAGAAAAGAAGTATGAAGCACCAGCGGAGTTCTACCTGTGAATGCTTCCATAAACACAACTGCTATTAATAATATTTTTTTCACTTGCAAATGCTTAACTCAAACATTATATTATATGGAATTTAAAATAGCAAGCATAAATGGGCCAGTTTTAGAAAAATAAAGAAATATCTAATTAGTGATAAGCTTTAAATCTGTTATTGCTTGTATATGTTTATATACTGCTTATTTCCTTTTTAAAATGTGAGCTTTTATGGATTTAACATAGCTACATTGCATCACAGAAGAAGCCTTTACTATGAAATACATGTTTGCATTTATTTTTTTTAAATTTGTCATTTAAAACTTAAGTATTTAAAACACGATATTTTATATCTGTATATGTTTTTTTATGAAAGGAAATGGATAAATACTTATATATTTATTTAAAAAATGTTCCTTATTCTTGCCGAGAATATTAGTCAGCCTTATGCTGCTATGAATAAATGACCTGATAAGAATTTCAGAAGGAAAAGTTTATTTTTAGGGTTCACAGTTTTGGAGGTCTTGGTCCACAGAAGGCAGGCTCAATTCCTGGGGGCTGCAGGTAAGGCAGTAAGGAAAGGCAGCAGGTTTGACTCCAGAGAGACAGGCAGCTGAAGTCATCACAAGAGGAAGCAGAGCGGATTGAGCAACTCCACCCAGATGCAGAATATGTATACCTCAAAGGCATGTCCCAGTGACCCGAGTCTTCCACTCACAGAATACAGTTGCGCTTTTAGGCGATTAATTCACTGATTGGGTTAAGAATCCCATAACAGAATCATTTCACCTCATTCTTCCCGAATTGTCACATCTCAGCTTTCTGGGGATACCTTACATTCAAAGTGTAACACAGAGATTCATGTTGGTAGATAATTTCCTTCATCATTCGGTGTTTTCCTTAATCGATCAAGAACTTTGTCCATCTGATGATAGAGTCAAGGGTGTCAATGGTGCATTGTGTCAGTACTGGAAATGAGTCATACTTTTAGGAACTCAGCCTTTTCAGTTGCTTTGAAAACCACTATTGTCTGATTTGTTTTTGGAAAACCATGATTTCTCTGTGAGACATCATTATTGTTATCCAAATCTAAAATATCATATGAATAAATGAATAAATGAAAGGTAATCTCTCATTTGAAGTGGAATTTTTTTTGCATTATATAACCCTTTTTTAACCTTTGTGAATTATTTTATCTTAAATGTATTTTAGCAGAAAATATTATAAAAATGAACACACAAAAGTATACTTGAGTATTTTATTTGGAGCCAATATGTATTTAATCCATCTATAAAATTATCTTCTTTTATGTATTAATTATACCTTCTGGCTTTATATTTTGTATTTTCTTTAAACATACAAAATTTATTTTGTTTTTTTGTCATATTAATAGTGGATTAAAATAATATGCTTATGTTAATTGACACGGAATATATTTATTGAATTTAAGCAGACATTTATTATGAAACCAATGAGAGTTTATTTAATTATCTTGCAAATAACACTTATAAGAAACCAATAATAGTAAATATTTATTGAGATTTTTACATTCTACTGAATTAAAGAAAAAAGTATTATTCAATTAGTATTAAATCTTATGATATATATCATTTAATATAAATATTAAAAGCCATTCAGATAGATTAATCTAAATCTGGAAAACTGTAAAAAGAAGTAGGTTGCTGATAAAGAAAACAGTGAGCAATGATAGAGCCATTAGGCAGAACAAACAGCCATTGAGCAGAGAGGACTGCGTA
This sequence comes from Aplodontia rufa, assembly GCA_004027875.1. NCBI lineage: Eukaryota > Metazoa > Chordata > Mammalia > Rodentia > Aplodontiidae > Aplodontia > Aplodontia rufa. Next base: position 48,579 of record PVKS010006966.1, on the reverse strand, counting down.
ACCTGCAGGAAAAGCTCCCTTTGGAAGACTGAGTTAGGCTGAGTGAACTATAGTTTATCATCATGTGGAGCTGGTCTAAAGAAACTATTCCCATAATACTCCTCCTCAAAAGTCATTGAGGATTCATAAGTGTTTATTTAGAATTTAAAGATACAATTTTAAGCTGTAATTGAAAAAATTTAACACTCTAAAATATTTTTAATGCCAAGTGTAGCATACCAGAGACCTCTAATCTCATTACATTTCCTGCTTGTTTAATTTGGATTGCTTATGATGTAGAGTAATTCATCTGTTATCACCTCAAGACTTTTGCCCAGATTCTGGCTAATTAGGTATTTATTTAAAATGTGGCTTTCTACACAATTTTTTCTAGAATAATTTCTGTAATATCTGTTAACAGAAAATAGTGCAGGTAATTAAAAACACACAGTCCATAATGCAAATATTAGCCCTAAGTGTCCTGAGGTTTTGAGGATATTCGTTCATTAATGTTGTGCTCCAACTTCTATAATACTGATTAGAAATATGAAAAAAAAATTTGTATAAAACATAAACAACATTATGGGCTATGTTCCACCTCAGGTACTGAGCATATCTTCCTTCATATAATAAAGATACAATAAATATATCCATAGAGCATTAAACTGTGTTAACTTAAAAATATGGATGTTTTAAGAACTTATCATAATACTTGCTGATTAGAGTATGAATTTTATATTTATAAGTAGTGTGATTTTTGGTGCAGTCAATGTTTACCTAGAAATTTGTGAGAAGGATCAACAAATAGAAAAAAAACATGAAACTGAAAAATAAAAGCTAGATGTTTGAAGAAAAACTGAACTAGACTCAAGGTAAAATGACATATCTCCCTCTATTAGAATTACTTCCTTCAAGGGGCTGGAGTGGTGGCTTGGTGGTTATGGCACTTGCCCAGCAAGCGCAAGTACACAGGTTCAAACCCCAGCACCCGTGCACACAACTAAGTTTCAGAGCAACGAAAGCCATGTGAAAAACTCAATAAAAATTGATTCTCTCTCTCTCTCTCTCACTCACTGTCCTTCAAAAAAAAGAAAGAAAGAAAAAAAAATTGCTTCCTTCAATAAATATATTCCCCTGGTAATGTCATTCAAGATTAAAAACAATTTAAACTTTTTTCAGAAAATGAAAAGAAAGGGAGGAGCTTTCCCACCAGCCCAGTTACCTTGTGTTTGTCCCCAGCCCATGGGGAGCCCTAGGCTTCTGGTCCCTGGCTGGCAGGCACACCCAGGACACTCAACCCAAAGGACCCTGACCAGAGGAGCTGTCTTGCCCATCCCAGCCACTCCACACAAGTCCCCAGGTCACGCTGGCCCCTAAGCCTCCAGTACCTGGCTAGCAGGTGTCCCGAGGACACCTAGCCCCAAGTATCCCATGCAGAGAAGCCAACCTGCGTAGCCCAGCCACTGCATCTGGTCAATGGCCAGCAGGCATGCAAAAGACACCCACCCCTGAGGATACCACATGGAGGAGCTGACCCTCCCACCCCAGCAACTGCACACTAGTTCCCAAGCCTCCACTTCCAGGCCAGCAGGTATGCCTTAAATACCCACAGCCAAGAAACCCCTCCTGGAGCTGCTCAGGTACAGCATACATCCACCAGGTCCAGATATGTTGGACCCATCCCCACTGCCAAGGATCCCAGGACCCCTCAATGTGCATAGGGAAGCCTGTTCCAGCCCTTTCTGTGTTGCCAAGATTCCATGCCCAATGACATATCCCTGCAGCTTCATTTCTATATTTCCAGTAGGCTACTCCACATCCCCAACAGATTCCAGATTAACATCCTGGAGCCAAGATCCAAAAGATGCAGCAAAACGAGGCTCCAGGCAGAAGCATCTTTCTGGAAGAATGTGGTCCTCAAAGGGGTGATGTCTGACCCAACACTTTGAGCTGCATGGAAGCTACACCTGGAGACATGCCTTGCTTCTCCACAGGGAACCTCAATTCTAAGAACCCAAAAAGCTCAAAAAAAATTAGAAATCAAGCTTGAATAGATTCATCTCAAACTCACAACTCTCTTATCAAAGAACACAAGGAAAGGGAGCTGGATAAAAACCTAGGAAAAATTATCAATAATCTGATTACTAAAAGGAACAATGAACTAAAAGAAGATTAAATGAAGTGGCTATGTGACAAAATTCAAGAGATGAAATACTCTATTATCAAATAAATAGATATAACGTAAAAGGAAGTAACACAGCTAAAATTTGCAGTCAATCACATCACAGGAACAATGGAAGAATCTAATAATAGACTAACTTCTATAGAAAACAGTACCTCTGCTCTTGAAGAAAGAACTTTTAACAATGAGGACAGGCTGAGTAAGCTTGAGCACATAGATGACAAGGAAGCATAAAACCTCACAAAACAAGAGCAGAACTTTCAAAATTTCTGGGGAAAAATAGAAAAAACAATCCAAGTGTAATTGGGATATAAGAAGAAATCAAAAACACAAATGAATGGAATAAAGAACATTCTGAATAAAATGAAGAAAAATTTTCCCATATAAGAATAGCATCATATAGATATGCTCATTCAGAAAGCATACAGGACATACAATAGGTGTAACAAAATGAGAATTTCACTAAGACCCATCATATTCAAAATGTATAACAGTGAAATCAAGGAAAGAATACTAAAATTTCAAGAGAGAAATGTCATTGCTCATACAGAGACAAACCAATAAGGATCATGCCAGACTTTTCAGCTTAGATCATAAAATAAGAAGATTCTGGAAGGACATATTTTGATTTCTGAATTACCACAACATGTAGCCAAGAATAGTATACCCAGCAAAACTCAGTTTCAAGTTAAAAGGGGAAATAAGAACATTTTAATATAAGGCCAAACGTTCAGTATTCATAAACAGAAAACCAGCATTACAAAGATTATAACATTTTTTCAAAGATAAATTCCAGATAGAAGAACAAGCAAAGAATCTTCAAAACCCTCAAATAGAGGAAAATCATTAAAAGTACACAGTATCAAAGGACAAACAGGGAAGCACAAAATTCACTAATAAAACATGATGACTACAAACCAGAACTAAAAAACTATGTTAAAACTGAATGTGAATGGTCAAAACACACCAAATAAAATACACAGAGTTGGGGCTGGAGCATTGACTCGGTGGTTACAGAGCTTCCCTGGCATGAACAAGTATGCAGGTTCAAACTCCAACAGCATGTACACAGCAAAATGTTGGAGCAATGAATGTTATATGAAAAACTAAAATAAAAAAAATTGCTTCTGTCTTCTCCCTCTCTCACTGTCGCTCTTTCTTTAAAAAAAAAAAAAAGACACAGAGTAGCAGATTGGATCAAAAAACAAAAATCCAATGATATGCTGCTTACTGGAGACTCATCTTAATGCAAAGTCATCCACAGATTGAAGGTGAAAGAATATGAGAAATCTACCAGGTTTACAGTTCAAGAAAGCATGCTGGTTTCACAGTCCGCATATCTGACAAAGTAGATTTCAACCATAAAGTAATCAGAAGAGAAAAAGAACACCACTACATCAAAGTAAACAGAACAATACATCAAGAAAATATAACCATAATAAATCTCTATGCTCCAAACATCAATGTTCCAGGTATGTGGAAAAAATACTCCAGAACATAAAAGTACTCACGGACCCCAACACAATAATGCTGGGAGACTTTAATACTCCTCTATCATCAAAGCAAATAAACAAACAAATAAAAAAACAGAAAAAATAAAAACATCTCCAGTCTAAATAACTCCATAAATCTATCAGACTTAACAGACATATATAGAACATTCCACCCCAAATTGGATGAGTTTACCTTCTTCTCAGCAGCACGTGGATTCTTCTCCAAAACAGATCATATTCTAGTTCACAAAGGAAATCTCACCAAATATAAAAAAGTAGAAATTATTTCATGTATCCTATCAGACCATGATGCCATGATGCTAGTAATTAACAGCAAAAATTATAAAAGAAAATACATGTATACATAGAGATTAGATAATGCCCTATTAAATGAAGAGTGGATCCAAGAAGATATGGGAGCAGAAATTAAGAAATTCCTGGAAGATAATGGTAATGAAAACACAACATATAGAAACCTCTGGGACAGCATGAAGGCATTCTTCAAGGGAAAATTCATAGCACTGAGTGTCTACATTAAAAAACAGGAGAGATCATGTATAAATAAGCTTATGTTCCACCTCAGGAAATAATCAGAATTGAGCTGAAATCAATAAAACAATAAAAAGAATCAACAAAACAAATAAATAGTTCTTTGACAAACTAAATAAAATAGCAGATGCCCAACCAATCTCACTAAACGAAGAAAGGAAATGAAGCAAGTCATCAAAATCACCAAGAAGGAGCAATCTCCACTGACCCCATGGAAATCTAACAGATTATCAGAATGTCTTTTGAAAAACTATACTTCTCTAAATTAGATAATCTGGAGATATGGACAAATTTCTAGACATGTACAACATCCCCATATTGATAAAGGATGATAATCTAAACAGCCCAGTAACTGGCACTGAAATCAAAATAGCAATTAAAACCCTTCCAAAGGAAAAAAGTCCAGGACCTGCTGGATTCCCCTCAGGTTTTTACCACACCTATGAGGAGAAGCTAACACCTCTTCTTATGGAGCTATTCCATGAAGCTGAGAAGGAAAAAACTCTCCCAAACATTTTTGATGAGACATCCATAACTCCAGTATTAAAACTCAACAAAGATACATCCTAAAAAGAAAACTACAGAACAATAACCCTGATGAACATCAAAACAAAAATCCTTAATAAAGTTCTAGCAAACCACATCCAAAAACACATCAAGGAGAAAATGTATCACAATTAAGTGGGCTTCATTCCAGGGATAAAAGATTGGTTCAACATAGGCAAATCAATAAATGTGATTCATCATTTAATCAGAATAATGACAAAACCCATATAATCATCTCAAGAGATGCAGAAAAGGCCTTTGATGAAATCCAGCACTTGTTTATGCTCAAAACTCTGGAGAGGGTAGGAATCAAATGAACTTATCTTAATTATGTAAAGGCCATATATGACAAACCCTCATCTAGTATATTACTAAATGAAGTAAAACTTAAAGCATTTCTGCTTAACTCAGGAACAAGACAAGGCTGCCGAGTCTCACCACTTTTATTCAATATTGTCCTTGAGATTCGAGCCAGAGCAATCAGGGAAGGAAATCAAAGTGATAAGAGTAGGAAAAGAGGAAATCAAACTATTCCTTTTTGATAATGACATGATCCTATATCTGGAAGATCCCAAAAACTCCACCAGAAAATTGCCTGAGTTTATAAACAGATTTGGTAATGTGGAAGGCTAGAAGATCAACACCCAAAAATCAATAGATTTCCTATACACTAACAGCAATAAGGCAGAAGAAGAAATCAGGAAATTGGTTCCCTTCACAGTATCTTCAAAAAGAATAAAATACTTGTAAATTAATCTAACAAGGGAAGTAAAAGAGTTCTTCAGTGAAAATTATTAAAAGCTGAAGAAAAAAATTGAAGACCTGAGAAAACAGAAAAATGTTCCAAGTTCTTAGTTAGGCAGAATTAATATAATTTAAATGCCATTCTTCCAAAAGTTGATTCATTGCCATCCCCATCAACATACCAATGTCATTCTTTACAGATATAGAAAAAAACAGTTCTCAAATTCATTTGGAACATCAAAAAATCCAGAATAGCCCAAACATTGCTAAGTAGAAAGACAAACGGGTAGTCTTGCAATACCAGATCTAAACTTATGCTATAAAACTTTTGTAGCAAAAACATTATGATTCCAGTATCAAATAGGAATGAAGACAAAGGGAATAGAATAGAACACACTGAGACAAGCCCACAAATCTTTAAATACCTGATCTTTGACAAAGGGGGTCAAAATATAACAGGGAAAAAAACAGCCTATTCAGCTAATGATGCTGGACAAACTGGACAGCCATTTGCAGGAAGTTGAAATTAGACCCTTACCTTTCATCTTGTGCAATAAGCCAATAAAATGGATCAAATAACTAGGAATCAAACAAGCTACCATACAACTGCTAGAAGAAAAATTAGGAGAAACACTCTAGCATATAGGATTTGGCAAGGACTTTTTCAACAGGACTCCCAAAGTGAAAGATTTAAAATCATAATTTAATGAATAAGATGCCATTAAAATAAAAACCTTTTGCTCAGCCAAGGAACTGGTCAAAACTGCAAAACAGAACCTACAGAATGGGCGATAATCATGCCCTTAATTCCTCTGACAGTAGACTAACATCCAAAATCTACAAAATACTAAAAAACTTAATATCAAAACCACAATCTATAATCCATAAATGGGCCAGAGAGCCAAACATAAATTTCTCAACAGAGGAAATTGAGGAACCCAATGAATACATGACAAAGTGTTCTATATCACTAGTAATCAGAGAAATGCAAATCAAAACTACTTAAAGATTTCACATCACTCCAATCACATTGGCAAAAATAAGGACTATAAACCATAGTAAATGCTGGAGTGGTTGTGGAGAGATGGGGACACTAGCACACTGGTGGAACTGCAAATTGGTACAGCTTCTCTGGAAAGCAGTGTGGAGACTTCTTAAAAATTAGGGATGATCCATTGTATGAACCAACTATCCCTCTTCTGCATATTTTCCCAAAGGAGTTAGTATCAGCACATTTCAGCAACACAGTAAAATCAATGTTCACAGCAGCTCAATTTACAATACCTAAATTATGGAATTTACCCAGATGCCCCTCCCTGGATGAATGGATCCAAAAGCTCTGGTATATACATATAATGGATTTCTACTTTAGAAATAATGATATTATGCCTTTTGAAGCTAAATGGATGGCAATGGAAGAAATCATGCTCAATGAAATTAGTCAAATCCAGAGACTCAAAGATCAACTATTTTCCCTTATTTCTGGAGCCTGGAGCTAAACCCAGGCTTGGGTAAAAGGTAATGAAGCTCTTGCAGGAGACCCACCAAGGTGTAGCAAAACATAAACAAGGGGGAACCAAAGATATGTAGGGGAGGGATGGAGGATGGGAGAGGCAGGGATGGTGGATGGGAGAGGCAGGGATGGTGGGGAGAGAGAGGAATGATAGGGAAGGACATAGGGAGACAATAATTAATAATATAATGTACTCTTTACCCCCCTTCTAGAAGCCAAATAATACTTATGTAATCATATAATTCTGGAAAAATCACAATTTTATCTATCTATACACACACACATACATATAATATATACATACATAATGTATATAGAATTTATAATGTAGGGGCTGAAGTGGTGGCTCAGTGGTCCTTGCAAGCACAAGGACCTGGGTTCAAACCCCAGCACCACATATACAACTAAGTGTTAGAGTAATGAAGACCAGATGAAAAATTAAATAAAATTGATTCTTTCTCTCTCAAACATTTATAACTGTTTAGAGGGAAATGTAGAAGAATGAAGACTGGGTAATGGACAATGTGGGGTGACTCTGGATTTGGGTCAAAAGCATATCATATTGTTACTTTATACACATTTATGAGTGTACAATAACTCAACTCCTTAATAAAAGAATCCAAAATTAAAAGAAAAATTATAAGAGTATAATGACATCGCTCTCTCTAGCTTTCTCTCTCTGTTAAGTTGCCAAGTCATTGGAGTGTTTCTGTTTACTTTATAATTTAACCTGAGTCTGAAATGAGGAGTAAGTACAGAAAATAAAGTTTTACAGGAGCAACTCAGAACTATTAAGGGAGGTTACTTTTTGAGGTTTTGTTTTTTTCAGATTTGTTTGGTTGGCTCTTTCTTTTTGTCAGGAGTATTGTGATAGAGTACCATGGAAGAGGTGATCTAAAGCAAATGCAGTCAGTTCTGTCACCAGGGCTTTGAGTTTATTCGGTGGGTTCAGTGATAGAAAGATTGCTGTAGTTTTCCCTGGATACACCAAGTTTAACTTTGCTTGATAACCCCGCTCAACAGAAGAATAAAGCAGAACTGAGGAGTAAGGCCTGAGTGAAAATGGATCCTGTAGGGTTATGGTGTGATAGAATTTATTTTTAAATACAATATTTTGTTCAAGGCAATGAAAACTTTTTTAGCAAAATACTATGTTCATTGTGCATTTGTTTGATATTTCAAAGTAAGGAAAGAAAAAATTAAAAAATTCAAGACAATCTACACATTTAAATTGTATATCTACAAAGAGAATATGCCCTTTCTCAAACTATTTTATGATATTTGAGCAAGACATGACAGATCCAAATGAAATGTTGAGTTTTAATTAACTATGGTTGCCTGTATTAGTAAGCACTTTTCTGAGTTTATCATTGATGCCTTGGGAACTTTCTGTTTCCTTAGATGACTTCTAATTGAAGTCCTGAATTCCGTGGAGGCAATTATGTTTCTTCATACCAGGTTTCCCTTTTTAAAATTTTAACAAAATCACTACCAAAGACACTAATGGGTTATTATCTTCTGTCTTCAAACTAGTTATGGAACTTTAATAGCCTCTACTCCTTTGACAGTTTCATTTTTTCCCCCTGACAGGAAAATAATCAACCAATTATTTGTGAAGATATTTCTCTTTCCTTTTTTTTTTTTTTTTTTTTTTTTGGATTTCTCATTTAGAATGTCCTCTAAATTTGAAGTAAGGACAATCTTCTTTAAATTTGAAATAATTCTCAAACTGATTTATTTCCTTGCTCCCTGCTTTTATTAATGCTTTCATTCCCAAGAGCTCAAGAATTCTTCATAAATATTTCCATTTTAAATGCTTTAAGAAATCAAGTGTGTAGTGGTGCTTCTGGGACAAGACATTTGACTCTCTTGGATATCTAAATTTCACTTTGAAATAGCTTGATATAAAAAAGGAGTCTCACCACTGGAAACTTGAAATGGTCCTTCCAACCATTTGAAATTTAAAGGACTGTTTTTATAGGAAGAGTTTTGGGGTGAAAGCAGATGTATTTTTCTGGGCATCAAAAGGAGGACTAAGAAAAGTGAAAAGTTTCCATCTTGTCTCAGAGCCCTGTTACCCACTTGCATTCTCTGGGAGCAGGAACTGGAGGCGAGAAGGCTGAACAGTCAAGGAGAAAGAGACCTGACACACTTAGTGACCCTCTGACCAAGGCAGTAGGCATTCCTGAGATCTTCCCAAGACATTCTTTTCCTTATATGACCTGTTGCCCTGTCCTTTCCCTACATCACATCAACTCCAGCTAGAAAAGAGGGCTTCTCCCTTTCCTCTAAGTCAACATTTCAAATTCATGCACTAGATCATCAACATCGGGAACAATAACTATGTAGAGGGGTGGAAAGGAGGAGGTGGGAGGGAGGGAAGAGGGAGAGATGATAGAAGGGATCAATAATGTTGCAGACTCTTTACCCTCCCCAAACAGAAGCCAAATAATATTTATGTAATCATTTAATTCTGGAAAATAAGTTATATATATATATATATATATATATATATATATATATATATATATGTATATATATAGCATTTATATCTGTTATGTGGGGAAATGGAACTCAAGAGACTGGGGTGTGGCTGATGTGGGGATAATTCTGGATTAGGATCAGGGACATACCATATATTGTTACTACATATGCATTTAGGATTGTACAAACAGGACACCACAATACAATTTTTTAAAAATATAAATAAAATCTTTTTTAAAAATTTAAAAATTTATATTCAGTGGTCCCAGAGCATATTGTACCTCCCCTATGCAACTTTGTAGAGAGTTACTTTATATTTCTTTACATAATAATTTCATCATTGTCCGTCTCAGGCTAACATGCAAACTATGTAATGATAGGTTTCTCACTTGCTCTTGCTGACCATGCTATAGCCGACACAGAATTGGTAATATTGCAGGTTAGTTAGCACACGTTGAAAGAAGGAAGAGTAGTAGCAAGTATTTATTGGTATGCTTAGATAACAGAGGGTGAATCATTCTAGCAAACAACTTGAAATTGAGAATGAGAAAATCTTACTCTGTAGTTTATCAGTAACTCTAGCACAGGCCCCATGTTGATTGACTACATCACTCTTAGATCTATGGCTACATTTTTTCTCATCCTTCCTTTCTATCGGTACCTCAGGTTGTAGTCTAACCGATTTCTATTCCTTTTATTCCTGGAGAACATGATTTTGTAATTTTGTATTTGCTTATGGATCTTCTTATGATCTGGCTAAGGAATATTTTCCGTTCACACTCTGGATTTCACAAAGCTATTTGCTAATAAATTTGTATATTTTCCTAATAAAAATTATGCTGACAAAATGTAAATTCAGAACAATAATTATTTTTATAAATGGAAAAATCCACATATATGTCTTTCATCTATATTTATATATTATAGGAAAAGACATATGTATAAACTTCAGGATATTTATTATCATATGTATATATATATCTGCAGATTCTAAAATTTCTAGACTATAGTACTTGTGTAATAATCAAAAACTTAAATTTAAGAAAGCTTTTAGAAAATTAAATGTTGATGATCTATTTTCCTCTTATTCTTTATTTTCTCAATACAGTATTCTGAATGTATCTTATTTGATTTAAATTCTAAATATGACCTCAAATTATATCAATTTTGAAACATTACTAACTTGACTTACCCTGAAAATTAACTCACACTATTAAATTAAAATGCTTAAAACACAGCAGGACTTACATTATTTCTATTTTCTCCCATCCAGATTTAATTTACTCTCTCTAATGTACACATGATTAAAACAAACAAAGTGTTGATGTCCCCAAGCATATATAATATTCCTACTGGCAGGAATTAAACATGAAGGAGGCAAAAAACATCCTTCCATCCTCAGGTAGCCTTGTCTATTCTACACTGATAAAGCTATCCATTTAAGAAATTTCCTGCTACCTGGGATTCCATATTATTGCTTAGCTTCACTTTTTGCAGTTACATATCTAAAATGTGGAAGTCTGCTTCAGCACGGATCCTATATTGAGTTACTGCCATTAGTTCACCCTGCCATTCACTGAATTTGCACGAGAACAGATATGGTCTAGATATGAGGTGTCCCCCAAACCCTCATTTGTGAGACAGTGCGAGAAAGTTTGGAGGTAGAAATTTTAGGTTATCAGAGCCTTAATCCAATCAGCACATTAATCACCTGATGAGGATTAACTGGGTGGTAAGTGTAGGCTGGTAGGGTGGGGCTACAGGAGGTAGGTCCCTAAAGGTGCAGCCCTTGGATATATATTTTGTACTTTTGAGCAGAGTGCTTTCTCTCTTTCTCTCTCTCCTCTCCAATTCCTGATGTGATGTTCTGAGCTGTTTTCATGTGCCACACTCTTGTACCCTGATGTGTTGCCTCACCTCAGGCCCTAAGGAATGGAGCTGGCATCTATGGACTAAGACCTCTGAAACTAAGCCCAAAATAAACTTGTCTACTAAAAATTATTCCTGTCAGGTCTTTTGGTCATAGCAGTGAAATAGCAGACTAAAACAAGAACTTTTCTCTAGAGCTCTGGCACTATTTCTTTTTCTTACTCTGGCAAAGGGAGATGGAAGGTGAGTGGAGAAGTGGAAATGGGGGTGGGATTGCAGTGAATTAAACACCTAGGAATGAAAGCAAATGGTCTAGACAAAGCATGTTTCCAACCAATGAAGTGAAAGTCCTATGGATCAGGAAGAAAGAATTACAAAATTGAAAGAAAAGAAGAAAGAAACCATAATCTAAAACATAAAGGAGAGGATAAAGATACCCTTAGGAAATAGAAACTTGAATTTGAGTGAGGAACCATTAAGAAGATAGGAGATAAAGTTTTAGAGCTACCTAATGTATCTTTTAGAGTTCAAATTTGTGTTAACATGTTCTGGAAAGCTAGAAATTACTACACTTAATTAGGCCACCTTTGGGTGGTAGTTCTCCAAATTACATAACAACGCCATAAACAAACGTCTGTGAGTGACAAACATCAAACTCCAAACAGGGTAGCTGCCTTTGGCTGCACTGGATAGAAGTGCAGTTGCAAAGAAAGGTTATACCAATATTGACAATATTTTATTAATTTTCTTTCTAATTTGTGTTCCTAGAAATTGAACCCAAGACCTCTTGTGCTCTTGCTCGGCAAGAACTTTATCACCAAGTTCCATACCCATTCATTTTTACACTCCATTTTGAGACAGTCTTGCTAAGTTGCCCAAACTAGCCCCAAATTCAAAATCCTCCAGCTTTAGATTCCATAGCAGCTGGGATCATAGTCATGGGTCACCGTACCAGATTAGTATTCTTTTTCTGTTGCAGTTAGACTATTGTTTAACTATAGTTTAACTTATCTGAAATGTGTTTTAAAAGCTTAATTTTTTTTTTAATAAAGAGAGAGGGGCAGTGAGAGAGACAGAGAAAGAGAGGAACAACTTTATTTAGTTTTTCACATGTCCTTAGTTGCTCCAACACTTAGTTGTGTACGTGGTGCTGGGGTTTGAACCCGGGTCCTCGTGCTTGCCAGGCAAGCGCAGAAACCGCTGAGCCACCGCTCCAGCCCTTAATACCTTAATTTTTAAATGCATTGAATCTAGTTATTAAAAAATAATTTTGTCTTCATAATTTTTTTTTAAATCTAAAAAGTCTATATTTGAACCAAAGGGTAAGTAAAAACCAAGCCAATCTTTGTGCCATAGAAACAAATGTGTTTAAGACTTATGACTTTATTTCATTTTACTCTTCAATCTATAACTATCCGTGCAGTATAGGCTACATAATGAAATTTTAGTCACTATGGTCCACATGTATGATTGTTATCTTGGAAAAATATAATGTGGCTAAAAAGTCCTACTTCCTAGTAGCACTATAGCTGTCATAACTTGGTACAAGGCATATTCATGCTTTTGTGCTGTTGCTGGTGCAAACAAGCTTACTGCACTGCCAATCATACAAAAGTATACCACAATGATGTACAGGGCAAAATACTTGGTAATGATAACAAAAGCTATTGTACTCATTTATATATTTACTGTGCTATATATTTTATCATTTTTAAGAGCATATACCTTCTACTTATTTTAAAAATTTACTGTAAAATGGCATTCCCTGTTGCATATACCTCGCGTTTTCCCTGTCTCTATTGCATTAATATGATGTTAATTGATATTTATTTTTGAATTTGTAAAATGTTCATATGGTACAGAATATAAAATGTACAAAAAGAATATTAACCTTAGAAAACCAAGAAGTATATAGCATATTTATGAACACACCAATAATGGATAAATAATTTGAAGAAAGTAAAATGGCTGATTTGTGAAGCTGGGATGCAGATTCAGTATACATAATTCAACCTTTTGTCCACACCAGTGATTTAGAAATATGTGAACAGAGTGAATTATAAAAAGTAGGAAAGAAAGCTTGATATTGAGTTTAATATTCAGTTCTTCAGCAGGAAATGTCTGTAGCTTAATTTAGCCAGGAGCAAAGTCTCAGAGCTCTGGCCCTTCCTACTCCTCTTCAACCTTGTCACTCCTCAAATGAGGAGCACTTATGTCCAAAGCTTCTCTTTGCTCCTTCTTGTTAATTGTTTGCAGGATCTTTCAGGTCCACATTCCCTTCATCATTTTCACATTAATACAGTGTCAAAATGTATGTGAACAATCTTCTGGACCTGCTCTAGCAGTTCTGGCTATGGCTTGAGGATTTTTTTTCTTCTTCAGATCCTTGCGTATTAATGTATTCTCTTTCCCTGGGGGTGTTGTCTTCATTATTCATTCTCATCCCCCACTCCTCTATTTTTCTTGGTTCACTAAGAAACAAACTATGCGAACAAACTATGTGAACTATGTGAACAAAGAGTGGAGGGGAGACAGCACACAGAGCAAATGCTGGGGCTACTTGGGTCCAGGTGAGCTCCATCTGTGTATCCAAACAGCTTATTACACTGATAGTAATAAACTTCTTAGATCTCACGTCTACTTCTATTTCTGTTCACCTTGCATAGCCTGGTTACTTACTCTGTGGTCACTCTCTCACTGAACAAATATCACAGTCAGAATGGAGCTTCCACTGATTTCAAATGATTTCTACCCACAATTGCATTCAAAGGAAATGCTGTTTTTCTACGTTAAATGTAAAAATAAATGGTCTGTGCTAAGAATAAAACACTGGGATTACAAAGATAAATTGGACTTTATTGTTGTTGGTGTTAAATTTCATTTGGGTGTATTTTTAACTCGCGATGTTTAAACACATTAGCATGATGAAGATTTTGATTAATAGGGCATATCCCAAAATTTTATAAAGATTGGGAGGATCAATTACTAACATTTTTTTATAACCAGTGTTTTGTGGAATATTGATTGACATATATTTCTCCAGTTCACATTATAATCTGTCACAATGTAAAAGTTCAGAAATATTTAAACATTACTGTTGAGAAAGGGAGCATATGTGACTAATTCATTTGGTTCAAAAGAAAGAAATGTGATTTATAATGTTTTAATTTTGAATAAACATGCATACAACTTTCATATAACTTTCCATTGTGGACAGCTCATAAATACTTATAATTTTAATGTTACTATATAAGAAAATAATCAAACTCAACATTTTGTAAGTACAATTATATTTTCTAAATTGTAGCATGTGGAACAATAGTGTTTGTGTTTTAAAACAAACAAACAAAAAGATAACTATTTCTGCTTTTTGCCTTAAGGCATCCTATAGGATCAAGATGTTTTACTTCCATTTCCCCCTATTTTCTAAAGCTTTGTGCTCAAATTATTTTTCTCATTAAAAGCAAATTAAATCATAATTCCTTCCAGGCAAACACACATATACACATAAACAAACATGACTTGCATTTCAATTAGAACTCTTCCCACATTTATTCAAAGAATGTGAGAGTTAAAGGATTTGCACACTTGGGTGATATTTGAGACCATAATTCAAAATATAAATCAATGTACCCATGGGTTATTAAAAATTCATTTAAAATATCAGCCCACCCTGTCAGGTAATTAAGCTACCATTTTATTGCATGGCATGATGATAGAGGCCTCT
Organism: Aplodontia rufa; assembly: GCA_004027875.1. Taxonomy (NCBI): domain Eukaryota; kingdom Metazoa; phylum Chordata; class Mammalia; order Rodentia; family Aplodontiidae; genus Aplodontia; species Aplodontia rufa. Next base: position 33,493 of record PVKS010006966.1, on the reverse strand, counting down.
GCATTCTTTATTGTTCTGACAGCAATAAAATGTCTTGACAGCATGTTTACTGAAAGTAATTGCCAAAAGAAGAAAAGTTAGAAAAACACTATTAAAATAAGAAAATTTGTCAGTGTCAACAGTAATATTTCAAATAATTAGGAAAACCAGGCAAATAATAAATTTATTGTATCTATGATATCAAAGTTTTAACATTTTCACAAACATTAATGGATTTGAGCAACTTAGGGACTACAATAGTAAGAATATGATTATCATTCGTAGTAGGAATATGAGCAAATGGATATTAAAGACAACATTAATTGCTCTTTAATGGTATGATTATTAAAAATGCAATCAAATTTGAGCTCAATAATTCTTGAGTCCAAATTGTTACACACGAATCCTTTTTAATGTACAATTTCCACTTCATTTGAAAGATTTTACATTTCCAATGAATCCAAAAGGAACAGGCAATCCTACAATTGAATGCAACTGCTTTTAATGATGAGTTAATAAGTGGAAAGGCCTTAAAAATACTGAGTCCATTTTTATGTGTTATAGATTTCAAGTTAAAAAAGAAGTCTGATCATTCTCAAATAAACTAATGAGAAGGGGATGTTATATGTATTATGATGCTGTCTTGAAAGCTAAGGGGAGGTTAAGTTAAATTATAACCGGAAATGGAGACCAGACTTGTCTCCCCCAATTTTTCCTTGTCTCATGATTTCTCATCAGTAAACTTAATTCTTTCCCAGAAAAGACTCTTCTCAATAAGAAACTGAGTCAACTCTAGCCTTGCATCTCTCGCAATTTCAAGCAAAGGTATTTTAAAAAGGTGGGATACCAAGCACTCCCAATGTTCTATGGAAAATCACTTGGTGAGCTCTATTGGCCATGTTTTCCTTTGACCATCTTTGAAGAAATCATGAGGTGACAAACTCAAAATTTCTGATTCGCCAGCTGGAGCCAACTTTCTTCTCCACTTGGTAAGTGATTCAGACACTTCTGTATAATTGAAGGTTCCTTAAAATCATGATCGTGGAAGATAGTGACTCAAATCAGACTCACATGTCGCTGACTACTTGACAAACACATGTATTCAACATTCTCCTTACTGCCAGACACACCTACATTCTTCTTTTTTTTTTCTTTTTAAAGAGTGAAAGACATAGAGAGAAAGAGAGAGAGAGAGAGAGAAAATCAATTTTTATTGAGTTTTTCATATGGTTTTCATTGCTCTGACGCTTAGTTGTGTACATGGGTGCTGGGGTTTGAACCCATGTACTCTTGCATGCCAGGCAAACGCTGAAATCGCCTAGCTACGGCTCCGGCCACTACACTCTTCTTTCTATGTATGCGTGCCTACATCTAAAACTCCTCTGACTAGGTATGATCATCAAAGGAAGCTATACCCTAGTTTTTAGGTATTGGACTTTGTTTCAAATCTAGGCTGTCTGGATGAGGTTCGTTTTTGTCCATCATTGTCAACTGTTAACTGAGAAATAAATATCATCTATATATATATATATATATATATATATATATATATATCATGCAATAGAAAAAGTTAAGAAAAACTTTCAAAGCTATATATATTAGATGTAAAATAAATATTTAGTAAAGTGGGAAAGAAAACCTTGGGTAGAAGTACATTTTAATTTACTAACATTTTTGTTTGTGAGAAAATGTTGTATTCCTTTATTTTCTAGGAGTAAATTTTATTTTTATTTCAAACCCTCATCCCCTTAATAAAGGAGAGAGATGTTACCATAGTTAGGGTTGTTCTCTTCCTCTTAGTAGGTGTGAGATTCAGAGAGTGCTAAGATACATTGTGTGGGGTAGTGAAGAGCTAGGTGTGACAGGGAGACCCTATACCCACTGTGATTATGAGGACATGCAACTGTCTTTGTTTACATTTAAAGTCTTCTTTTAAAAATGTTCTTAAAATTTTGTCTTTCATTAATTTATTTAATCCCCCAAATGAAATTTCTGTTAGCATTTTTATATATAGTACTATTCTAGAATTTTAAAAATAATTTTCTCAGGATATCCAAATCATAGCGGTGGATTGGCACAATGATAAAATAAAAGGTGATACATTTCTGATTTTGTAGATCACTCTCTCTACCATTTCTCCTGACTCATATTTCAGAGTTTTATATCTTTTTTACATTTTGAGAGGACTATTTTTAAATACTAAGCTAATTTTCAAAATTAGTGCTTGGGGAATGTGCAAATTGCTCTTATGCCTTTATAGCCACCAAGAGTTGGTTCTAGGACTTGCCATGGACAGGAAAATCTGTGGGTATTCACATGTTCCAGAGAAAGTATCACAGTGTACACATATAATCTGTGCGCATCTTCCCATATGGTTAAGCCATTTTTCTGATTATTCACAATGCTCAATATAATATAAATGGTATGTAAATAATTGTATTATTTAGAAAATAATTACAATAATAAAGTCTATTCACATTTAGTACAGATGAAACTATTGTAGACCTAGTATATTTTTGATCTGTGGTTGTTTGAACCAACAGATAAGAAACCCACACAAAAAGAAGGCAAATTGCACAATGTTCCCTTTGACTTGAAAAAATATTTCTGAATCCAGAGAATTTTAGAATTCATTTAAATTTTGCATTGAGAGATCAGATGCTAGTCTTTGGTGAGATAAGGAATAAAATCAACCACTGAACATGTAGGTTTAATGTGAATATGTTTCAAACTATAGCTCCTTTCTATACAGTTATCACTAAACTCAGATCCTGTTTATAGACGTTCTGATGAATTATGATATCATATGGTTTTTAAAAACAACTAGATAGAAATTAGTTACTATTTTCTTGTATTTATCCACATCGTAAATAATTAGACTTGTTTATATCAGTGTAAAAAGAAAGACTTCATCTAGTGTAAGTGTTCAAACTGCTGCATCTCTCAAAGCCCACCCTCATCTTCCCTTTATTCATTTCTTTTGATTTCAGTTGAGATCCCAAAAACACAACTGCTGCTTGGAAAAATAAAGTAACATTATTCTTCATTCCATTTATGACCTGTACTGCGTAATCATAACAACTGAAGGTCATGATTAACTCATGTCAAGGGAATTACTCTAGATTCTTAATAAAAATGAATGCTAGCTTTTTGTTTTCCAGACTCAAGGAAAAAGAAATACGTGGATACTGGAAGGAAGATTTGTCACATTCAATATATGTACTGAAGGTTTCTAAAGTGTGTTCTCTTGATGTTAATGAGCATTACACTTTATTAAATAGCTTTGGGAAGTAGGACATTAATAAAGGTAAGTTTATTCTCTGCCAAAATTCCTAGTCTGTAATATTCTAAGGTGCATTTAGAATCTTGAAGAGAAGCAGAGAAGTTGTGCTTAAACTATTTCACAATGAACCAGTTTGGATGGCATGCCCAACTGTACAATTTGGGAAATTTCAATATAGATTTATATAAGAATTTTAAGTATTTTCCCAATGACCTTGCTGAGACATTTATTTTACAGACTAGAAAATTGGGGCCCAGAAAAATCTTCTTATATTTATCAAAATATTATTTAATAGTGCAGTAAGAAATTAATAATTTTATTACAGGTCAGGGATTTTTTCCCATAAAGTCCTTAGTTTTAGAAATTGATTTCACAGTGGTTTGGAATATTCCAATACTGGGCATAAATGACCTTCATTAAACATTCCTTTTTAAATTCAATTTAGGATAAAAAATTATACAAAACTTTGAAGTGAAGTGTCCAGTGTCAAAAATGAGTGCTTGAATACTAGGGAAAGGTGACATTTATACTCTCAAATCTTAGAGTAATTTCAGCAAATGGATCACATGTGACAAGACTAGAGGACACTTTCTTTTTGCTTCTTTTTTTTTTGAGTGGGGGGTGTATGAGAGAATGAATCTAGGGGTGCTTAACAACTTAGCCACATACCCACCCCTTTTTATTTATTTATTTATTTATTTATTTGAGACAGGGTCTCACTAAATTCCTTAGGGCTTCACTAAGTTGCTGTGGCTGGCTTTAAACTTGATTCTCCTGTCTGAGCCCCCGAACCCTTGGAATTAGAGCTGTGAGGCACCAAATCCAACTAGAAGACACTTTCTCTACTGTACACAAACCTTAGAATCTAAGGGGATGAGTTCTTAGCAGAACTCCAAAACCAACATCAAACAGAGCAGGGAAGATCAAATAGGAGAAGCAGTTGAAGAGAAGAAGCATGTAAAAGAAGCAGTTGAAAGGTCTTGTTTCCTGTAGACCCTGAATGATGTATCCCCACTGAAAGCATTCAGTGTTGTGAAGGGGGTGGGCACCAGGCAGATGTTCTCTGGTTAATTTTTAATGAGGTTAGACCTAGTATTAGCACTAGGTAAAGATATTTCTTGTAAATAGTTTCCTTGACCTAGAAAACATTTAAAAGTTGGATTACAAACTTCTAAATCCCATTCCCTCTGTAGCCTCTGTTAAGTTATGGAACTGAGAAATAACACTGAGGACAAATTATATATTTCAGCCCCTTGATGAAGATGAGAACGGGAAGGAGAAAATGTGGATTTCTTTCTAACAAAAAGCTTGTTATTCAAGCCCAGAGTGTACCAGAGATATTTTTGTAACTTCTTTGTCTGTTACTGATTTCACGGGACAATTTCCCTCACATTCACCTGGTGTGAATGAAATGAAAAATTCAGTCTCTCAAGGCCATTTTGGAGCCTGATTTTTCCTTCAGAGACCTCCAGAGTGTGTCAGGATTAGGCATTCCTTCATTTGAATCCCGAGTCATGCTATACACTAGGTCAATGAGCCACTTGCTTTATTCTTTCTTCAATTTCCAGGCTTGCTTGCTTAAATGCACATTAACGTATGTGCTATATGTGTAGGTACTGCAATATCAATGACAAAAATGTCCCCAATTGATTATCATCCATTTTGGAACAAGTTCCTTGATTACACAGAATATGACTCTTCCAAAACCAAGTAACTCATTCATCTGTTCAAAGAGAAATTATTGTTTTCTATTTTAAAAAATAAAATAAAACAAGCCAACTCCTTTCCATTACTTTTCCTCTTTCTTTCTTGTGTCTTTTCAGGAAGAAGTTCTTAGTTGTATCTTTATGGAAACTGATGTAACTTCTTTATTATACTTATTGTTCTGAACAAAATCATCTTATGCATCATGATTTTCCAAAGTTCTAGACCGCCAATACAATGCCTGAAAAATAGACATTGGTCTCCTAGCCCCTCAATTCAGAGAACACAAGCAAATCTTTTGATAACCAAACATAAATACCAAAGCAGTTAGTATACTAAGCGCCTTCTACTATCACAGCTTCCCTAAAGCAGCATGTTGCCCTGACAGTCAAAGCTTTATATAAAATAGACCTGTAATTCTAGTGGTAAATGTAAAATAGTGTCAATATGATAGGATCAGGGGAAGAAAAGATAACATTTCTTTTTCAGGCAAAAAGTTATCTGAGGTCCCACTAATAAGCATGTCCTTCAAGATGTTAATTACAGCACTAAATTTTTGTTATTTTACTTAAATTTTACAATAGCTATATAAATTACTCTAAAATTTTTACTCAATTTAGAAATCTGTAAGGTATCAGCACTAGTTGACTAATCTTTTGGGAGATCCTTTCTTCATTTGTGCTTACCTATAAGATAATTCTTTCCATTTCCATCTTTTTTGGAGCTTATTCCTATTAATGAAGTTAAAGTTAGTCAGTCCCTTCCACTCAGAAAGTTGATGACCTTCCTCTTCCTTCTTCAATACATTATTACTAATGAAAAGTGTGATATTGATTAGGTACTTCTTTAATTGACTTCTAAATTTTTTTATGATTTTAACTTTGCTTTTGTTTTCTTTCCAGATTTTGTTGTTTTTATTATTATTTGGTAAATATGTATTGCCTATCATCTAAGTATATTTATTTATATGTTTCTTTAAAGTATCTTCCCCTTTGTTTCTCTGTTTCTAAACTTCATAAATATTCAATTTTACAATTCTTTTTTTTTTTTTTTTTTTTTTTTACATTTTTTGAAAGAGTGAGAGAGAGAGCAGGAGAATCAATTTTTATTTAGTTTTTCATCTGGCTTTCATTGCTCCAACACTCAGTTGTGTATGTAGCTGGGGTTTGAACCTGGGTTGTCATGCATGCCAGGCAAGTACAATAGCACTGAGTCACAGCTTCAGTCCTTTCTCTATCTTTTTTAAAATTTTTTTTTCAATTTTTCATTCTTTGAGATATTCTTAACATTTTCAACCATTGCATTCTTAAAAAATGGAAACCATACTTTCAATTTCTACTAATATATTCTCCTCTGTTTCCTTTCCTTTTTAGAAATCATACTGATTTCATTTAAGAGATGTATTAGTAGTTAACAGGAAAGGTTCATCTTAACTTTTCCACTAGTAATCGATTCTCTGTTTATCTAGGTATTTCTTTATGGTGAAATGGATGATGGTTCATGGGTTTCCATTCATTTTTTAAAATGTACCCTACACTATCTATAATTCTAAATTTTATTGACAAAAATTCTTTTATCCTTTTTCCCTAAAAGAATATATTTTTCCCATTTATACATCTCATTTTAAAGGTTTTTCTGGTATTATTTCCATATAACATGAGTTTTAGGTTTCTTGCTTTTCCCTCCTTATATTTGTGTAGAACCTTGTCTCTTGCTCTGAACCTTTTTAGATTCTTATATTTCATACATCATCATGTTTTTTCTCCCAGTCAAGACGTTTCATTACATCACAAATGGATTTATGAATGCAGTAGCCTTTATTTGTCTTCTTTTTAGTCTTTCTGTGAAAACTGCACATTGAAGAGTTCATTTTTTTATTGCTTGAGAAAGCAGGGCTGGCAAATCACAAAGTTCAGTGGTGAATGGTGAACCTTGAACCTGACCTACCCTTGGATTTTTACTAAAACTCCTACAATAACATCTCGGGTGAACATATTCTAGGGGGTAAAGCTATGAACTATTTTCAGGAAATAATCAGCTCCAGATTTTTTTATTCTATAAATTAGTTTAAATCTATTGCCCTCTCTGCCTCTGTTGAAAAATAAGAAACTTGGTTTTTTTTTTTTGTTTTTTTGTTTTTTTTTTTGGTGAATTGGCTCTGCATTATCAATGAGAAGATATAAATAGGATGATCAAAAAGAGGCGGGACAATTTCTTTTTGGATTCTACATTCATCTCTTTCACACATACCCAGGATTGTGGTGAAGATCACCTAATTTATGTTCATTTTGCATTTGCTCTGTTAATGCTACATTTATCGTGAAAATTATTATCTGTGAGTTAGTAAAACTATCCTACTTTTCCTATCTCTGTTTCTGGCTCTTTAATTTTTATTTCCCTTCTGTCTTCGATGGGCTTCAATGGAAGCAAAATGTGCATCTACCCTGATTGGAATTTTTTTTCATAATTCTTTCAAGATTTTAGGGCTTCAGCTTTTTCATTACCAACCACACTGACCACATGCAAGAGACCATTATTTTATTGTGTTTGGGTTTTTTTTTGTCCCTCAGTTCTTAGAAATTTGCGTGAGGAGGATCCTGCAGTACACTTAACCAAGCTACTTATTTGAACATGATAAACCTGAGTTTGCCCATTTATTTAGGAAGAGATGATATTTTGTATTTCATGATGCTCTAGTTCTAATTAGAAAAAATAACTCATGAATTGCAATATAATAGTTTATATCATTTCAAATTTGCTGCAAATGTGATTTTTATTTACTCTTTTGGTAATGGGTATGAGTGTTTAGTATTCTTTTATATTAAAAATAAATAATGCATAAAAATCTCTGAGTAATAAATTTAAAATAATATTAATTGCTTACATTTTGATATTATTCTGGGTGGTGTATGAAATCTATGTCAGAAAAAAAGAATTTCATTGAAACACATTGCCTCATTTTATTATTCAGTGATGTATACTGACTTAATTTTATATCACATTCTGTTTTGAACACAGCAAAACAAAATGAAATTACCAATTTTTAAGCAAAACGTTACCTAAGCCAAGGTTCAAATAAAAATAGAAATTTAATAAAAAGAGTATAAATATTTTAATGTATTAAAAATAAGGACATGCATTAAGAAAACAAGTTTTATCTTTTCAAAATTAAAGTGAAAGAGTCAAAATGTCAAATTTCTAATGGTATCTTAGAGTCATTCTATAATTAAAATTTCACACCCACAGTTGTTTTTTTTTTTTAAGAGAGAGGGACAGTGAGAGAGAGAGAGAGAATGAAGTTTATTTTATTTTTCTTGTAGATTTTTTTGCTCTGTCACTTAGTTGTTTACATAGTGCTGTGATTTGAACCTGCATCCTTGTGCATGCCAGGCAAGCACTGCCACTGTTCCAGTCCCACAACCCACAGTTTTAATAAGTTTTGTTTAGATCCTTTTGGACAAAAGAGGCATTACATTCATGTCCCATTATATACTTTCTTTACTACAATTTTTGCATATACATTTCTCTCCAGCTGTATATGAAAATATTTTGTCATATTTTTCTGGTGTTCTGTACAAAATGTAGTAAGACATTATATCACTAAATGAATCTTTAAATATAAAAAAGAAAGAAACGGGGTGCAATGTTGCGTGCACCTATAATCCCAGAAGCTCAAGAGGCTAAGGTAGGAGGATTGCAAGTTCAAAGTCAGCTTCAGCAATTTAGCAAGGCCCTAAGCAACTAAATGAGACCCTGTCTCAAAAAAAAAAAAAAAAAAAAAAAGGCAGGGCTGGAGTGGTGGCTCAGGGGTTCCGGTGCTTACCTGGCATATATGAGGACATGCGTTCAAACCCCAGCCCCGTGTCCACAAGGAAGTGTTGGAGCAACGGAGGTCACATGAGAAGCTGAAAAATTGATTCTTTCTCTCTCACTTTCCCTCTCTCTTAAAACAAAAACAAAAACAAAAAAAATACAAAAGGCAGGGGATGTTGCTCAGTGGTTAAGTGCCCCTGGGTTCAATCTCCATACCAAACCAAATGAATAAGGAAGAAAAATTTGTTACCTTCACTTGCTCTGCCAGATATGTACATGAAAGCCCTGGAGAACATGAGAATTCTGGAATTAAAGGCTCCTGATCCCCCAGGCCTCCTCCTGCCTGCTTTTATTAACACCAACTGACCACCCGACCTACGCAAAGTTCTGGGCTATGCTGCATGAGAAAGTTTAACATGCTATTCTCCACTCAACTTTTCAGGAAGGTTTCTATTATTCTAATATATCAAGAGAAAAAAGGAATTGCTTGGAAACTTAATCCAATTCCACAGAAACTTTTATAGTTGAAATGTGCTAGCATAAGTAGAAATATCTTCTGATATAGTCTACAATGCCAAAGTTAGTGTTGTTCATATTACATGTAGATACTTTCGATTTTGTAATTCATGCCAAAGGGGTTAAATGCTCACCCAAAGTATTTTCACAAAGGACAGGGAAGTTAATATTGTGTTTCCTTATTATCAGGGCAACTTTATTTCACTCTACTTCAAACAACTTTATACAACCCAGAACACAACTGAGACTTGAAAATAGAAAAGCAGAGTGGCACTGAACATCAACAACAGGAAATCCGATGGAGCTGCTTTACACTTCAAAATCAAGTAAGGTTTAAATGCTTGGTCACAAAGCCAAGTGTTTTCAGTTCTATACATTTCAAGCCAGCTCGTGTGTGCTACTTCACTGCAACTATAATAGGAACAGTAACAGATGGGATGAAAAGTTGATAACCAAGGATGGCAGATCCAGTTATCCCTAAGGAAACGTGATTTTGAAAGCATCTTGATAAAGACAGGACTACTGACTGTGCTGAAACAGCTGCAATTGCAAAGCAAACCAGCAACGTGAATGTATCCTCCATTTGATGTGCTTTCTCCTGACAATACACCTGTCCACAGAGGTGTGTGTGTGTGTGTGTGTGTGTGTGTAGTGTATTCTGCACACTTTGGCAACGGTTCCCACAAAGGACATTAGCTGGAGCTTCTCTTTGTAAGAATCTGAACTATAGAGATTTTTAATTTTTCTTGATTTTGACTTAATTCAATCTGATGCCCCTCAGTTCTTTAATTCTTCCAGATACACACATAACAAATGGGCTCACTTTGTTGTGGGCATATGGTTAAAGAGTGACTTTTCATGAGGATGAGTTATTTTATGCCTGCACCTGGTAAGAACAGCCAGAGAATCTTCTGTGTAAACCAAAAAATTTGGCTAGGCTAATGGGGAACAATATTCAACATTGTTTTAGAAATCAAGGGTCATAGTAATGGGGAACAATGTCATGAGAACCTTAATACAGAATCAAAAATTGTACTTCTGACATTCCTTAAGAAAAAAAAAATTATCCATTGTCTACTCTTTACTGAATAAAATTTCCAAACATTGCTCAGGAAGTTCCATCAAAGACACAAATGCATCTCTTTAATTGATGCCCTCCATAAACAACAGAGAATAATGATTTTTACTGTTTATTATTTTGCGAGACAATATAAGTGCCCTTGGTTGTGGCACACTATAACAGAACTTTCAGATACAAAGACAAACTGAGAAAGTAATCTTGTCAGCAAACTACCCACACGGTATCTTTGGAGGTCTCATTTTATCTTTGGGTTTTTGGATCCTCATATACACTGACTTGCTTTTGAGGTTTGTCTTATGATTAGAAAACCCAACAAAGGCACAACAGCATTGCAATAACTAATTATGGATGGAAATAATACTTTCTTAGAGGAACTGTAGCTGAGTCAACAACTGTCAAAAAAATTCAGTCCCAAAAGAAATAATTTCAAATGGAAAGAGAGTCATAAAATGGATAGAAAATGTAAGAAAATGCTATGCTCACACATTACCCAGGAGACAAGAAGTCTTGAAAAAGTTTTATATCTATCTGAAATTCAGAAAATGCTGAGGATATTTTGCCCATTACTCTTAGAACCTCTCTGGTGTTACTCTCCAAGTCAACATTCTAGAACTCTCAGTGGAATTATACTTGCAGAGTTTTTATATTTGGTGCTATCTTTGCTAGAATTACTTCAAAGTCAGGAAAACTTGTCCTATATAGACATAGGAAAGAAAATTCCAACTGAAGAGAAACTTTCTAAACTTTTCCTAGTTTATGATGCTGGGAAAGGACTCAAGGTTAGTTATTGAAAGTGATATTCAAAGATGTCCCCAAATAATGTGGTGATAACATTTGCATACTTCTTCCAATTTTCTTTTTTAAAGAGAGGAGGACAACAAGAGAGACAGAGAAAGAGAGGATAAATTTTATTTAGTTTTTCATGTGGCTTTCGTTGCTCTGATACTTCGTTGTGTATGTGGTGCTGGTGTTTGAATCTGCATCCTTGCACATGCAAGGCAAGCACCCTAGCCACTGAGCCACTGCTCCAGCCCCCTTCTTCCACTTTTGAAAATAACTATTTGCCATTACCTAACAAAAACTCTTGGCTTAAGTTAATAGATCTCCCCCTCCTAAATTCATGCTTCAAACAAAGAATATATTTGTAAATTATTTTCTGGACTCATAACCTGAAACACTGAAGTTTATTTGGAATAGTGTTTCTAGATATACTATTTAATATTTCTTAGGAAGAGGCAACACATGAATCATGTCTTATAACTTCAAGAACTTTTGGGTACACTGAATTGCATAAAATTGGAGATATTCATTTCATGAATTTAATATATCTACTTGAAATATTTTCTCATAATTTGTGTTTGATGTATAAAGAAAAGTGGGTCTATGTATTTGTTAATAAAATAATTCCATAAAGTATGCTTAGTTAAATAATTGAAGGCATCAAAATAAGCAAGTGATAGTGATAATAATTATGCTTCCCATCACAACTAAAAATCTGAACTTATTATCCCTTTCAAAAACACACCCTAAAAACCAAAATGAATATAATGAAAAAAGTGACATGAATGTCTGAAACCAGATAAGCAAAACAAATGAGTAACTACCATGGTTTTTCTACAATATATTCTATTAATGTGAAGGATTAAAAGTGAAAACCAACTCAACTATTTGGTTATAAAGGAAACAGTGTGATAGAAAGGCAAGATTACATATGAGGCTAAATGGAAGGAAGCCCAGTGAAACGGGGAAGTTGTAGGCTCAGGTGGTTGATGTGTACCTGGGATGTTCACAAAGGGCTTAATTTGAACAAAAGTGTTGCTACCTGGCCTTTCAGTTGGATGTTCATGGCAACACTGGTGCTGTTTAGGAAAGAAGCTTCTGTATTTTCAAGCTTCGTTCTTTCATTATTGAAGTTGAAAAATTGGGAAAGGCACAACATAAGTGCTACAGACGTAATTAACTGCACAATTATTCTAGATAGAAAAGGTTTACAAAATATCAAGACTTTGTGGAAAAAGGATTTCATTTTGGTGAAGAAGTAGGAAACGGTGACCAGTCAGGAACTTGGGCTCAACGCACCACAGTTCTTTAACCCAACACAACAGCAAGTTTTAATTTATGGAAGTGTATATCTAAGACCCTCTTCAAGGGTTTCATAACAATTGTCCAGGATGGAAAGGCGTCCTGAACTTCTAGGATACAGGAGACTTTCTGCTCAAAAGGGAGGCATGGCAACTTTACCAAAAGGCATCCAACGTGCAAGAAATTTTTGATGTTTTATTCCCTTGAACATACTTCATAACTCCTTTACAGATCTTCAATGTCATACCCGCTTTGTTCTTAAGAACAAACACTATAACTTCCTTTGTTTTCACATATATATTTGACCTCTTTTCAAATGCATAGTTGACCTTTCAAATATATATGATCAGCCCGCCTCTCAAATAGCTTCTTTAAAGTCTGATAACTTTCTATTACAAGGTCTATTTCCCACCTCGATTATGTATTTATTAGTAAAGATGGGTTTCATCGTAATTTGTAACTTATTAAACTAAAAAAAAACCCAGATCTCTAAGTCTCACTCTTTTTTAAGCTGAAAAATTTGTATGTGAATATCTAAAGACTGTTAGAACCCGTATCGATTCATAATGCTGGCCATTATATTCATGTCTCTTAGAAAGAACAAGCACTTTACAAAAGCATTAGGAATCTGAATATACTAAGCAATTAAAGGTACTATTCAGAAAATTAGGAAAAAAAACTCCATAAAACTTTCTACAAAATAAAATGCAAATCTATTGATTATGATGAAGAAAATTGATTATCAAAATAGAAACTATGAAAAAATTAACTTACAGAATTTGAGAACATATTAGATTTTTTTCCCCAGAAACCATATGAAAGGGTACTGACATTGAAAATAAATCTGCAACTAGCTAAAACCTGAGTTATTATTGGATAAAGAGCTAGAACAATAGATACTGAGGTTCATATTTAGATACAGAATTTAAAAATAATAAGAGTGAGAGGACAAAGCCAGTGAAGAAGCAGAAGTCAAAACTGTAAGAGATGTAATTGATTCATACCCACAAAATGGGAGAAAAAATAAGTGATTTTTATATCCACATATTTCAGAAGAAAATATTGTACAGGAAGACATACACTGACAAAAATATTAAATTTTGTTGTACAAAGAAAAATAGCATAAACAGGCATTAAAACAAAGTAAAGAACTCCTTTCTAGTCCTCTCAGTTCCCCAAAGTTAACCTTCTAGGCTGCCGATTTGTCTATAATATTAAATATTACAGAATAATGAAACAGATTCTGTATTTGAATATAAAGTTCTGATGAAAACATAGAGAAGGCAGATTTTCCAGTCATGTGAATTTTCTTTTTTAAAAAAATAATTTGGCATCATGATGCACTGACCAAACAGTGACAATATGTCAGTGATTTATCATTAGGGCCACGTGTATATTCTACCCTTACAAGAAGAATATGACCAGCATCTTAAAAGCCCTCTTCACACATCAGCTTGATAGCAGGACTCGGCTTTCCTGGAAGGCATGAACACACTAATTTTTATAGTAATCACTTCCTTCATTTCAGTGTAGTTTTACCACCTATGTTGATACTATTTATTTGCATTTCAGAAAATAATTTTCCCCTCTATTTTTGCACTTTAAGTAACTGGTGTCACAAAAAATAATTTTGTTTTTATAATATCCATGCAGATTATTTTATTTAGCTGTACTCTATTCCAGTGAATAATATACTACATTTTATCAATTTTACTTGTCTATGGACATAGAGTTTCTTTCTTTCTAACTATTGCGAACAATATATCTTGTAACCATTCTTCTAAAATGCACATATATTTTTGTAAGAAAGATAACAAGTGGAATTATTAAGACATAAGGTTACACAGTCATCCCCCAGTATCTGTTGGGGATTGATTCTACATATCCATGAATGTTCAAGTCCCTTACACAAAACAGCATACTATTTGCAAGTAACTTACACACATCCTCCCATATACTTTAAACCACCTCTAGATTACACATAATAACAAATATAATGTAAATTCTATGAAAATTGTTACTATACTGTCTCATGTAGGGAATAATTGTAAAGAAAAATGTCTGTAAATGTTTAGTATGTTCAGGAGAGTTGAAATTCATTGTTTTCATTTATTTTCCATCTCTAACTACTTGAACCCACACATGCAGAGCCTGCTGTTACAGAGGGCCAACTATATACTAAATTTCACTGGGTGGTTTTTATTCTGATTACTACTTCATATTTTTTGCTAGTCATTTGGATTTCTTTTTTTTTAATTTATTTTAAGAGAGAGAGAGAGAGGGAGAGTGAGAGAACCAGTTTTATTTATTTTTTCATCTGGCCTTTCCTTCCCTGACACTGAGTTGCGTATGTGGTGCTGGAGTTCAAACCCCAGTCTTTCTGCATGCCAGACAAGCACCATAAAATCTTAGCTATCACTCCAACCCCAGGTCATTTCGATTTCTGTGCTTTGAGAAGAGGTTGGTCAAGATTTTTGACCATTTTCCAACTGGATTATATGCCTTCTACCTATGAAGTTCTAACTTTTAAAAATCCAAATTAGGCCCTAGGTTAACTTCATCTGTTATAATTACCTTTTCCCACTCTATGGTCTCTCATTTCTCCCTGTTGATGGAGAGTTTCTTGTCTAGATATTCTTTATCTTAATGTTATCAAATTCATCAAACATTTTCTTCAAAGATGAGTATTTTTTTTTGTCTTTCAAACAACATAACATTTCAGATATTCTTCATTTGTGATATGAAGATTGGATTAAATTGTATTCCTATGTACTTATGAGCATTCACAGACAATTCTACCATCTCCACATAGCTGTGCACATGATGATGAATTCGGATTCCCCTGCATCTATAAACAACTATAGGTAATAGCGTTTTTACAACAGTGAATCTTTTCCTATATTTTTTATTGGAACATTATAGTTTTATATATTGATGGGATTTATTGTTACATATTCATACATGCACACAATATAATAATATAATTTGGCCAATATCCCTCCCCAGCACTCCCCCACTCCCTCAACCTTCTCTTACCATTTGGTCCCTTTCTTCTACACAATAGTGAATCTTTGAATCTAAGAATGTAGTGTATCTCTCCCCTTTTTTATATTTTGCTTTTTTTCCTATGGAGATGGTACTTCCAGTTTAATACACTTAACTCTTATGTCATTGTGTTTTTTTGTGATTTTTTAAAACTTGTTGTATTTTTATTTTAACACATATACTGTATTTTTGTAGACATTTATTATTTTATATCAAATATGTGTCCTGCAAAGTAGCTGAATTCTTAATAATTTAATAAAATACTTGGAGATGCCTTTGGATTTTTTACTAGCACAATCACAGCATCTGTGAATTTATGCTTAACTTATTAATTATCAATATTTCATTTTTTATAATTAATATTTGTCTTAAATTAATTATGTGTGTATATATATATCCCTCTAGATAATATGCCTTAGAAGCATCTTATGTTGTTTAATACGTAGTATTCTTGCTTTCATGTAGAGAAGACTATATGCTCTAATTTTAATTGTGATTTCTTTGCATAATGTTATTAGAAAAATATTTGTTAATATTCAAAGATGTATATATGTAAACTTATATCTTCATTATTTCTAGTATTGCTTTAAATCACAGAAAACACTGAACATTTTAAAATGTGGTAAGATTTGTTTTAAGCCCCAGTATATACACCAACTTTAGTTAAAAGAATACATATCCTATGGTTGTGAAAGATGCCATTTAAATCTTCTATAACCTCATTTATTTTTGGTCTGCTTGTTTCATGAGTTACTGAGAAAAGTGTCTTAAAATTTCACAGCATGACTTAAGATATGCACACTGATATTTTCATACTTTTTGTGGGGCTTTCCTGTTTAGATTGACCCCAGCCAACTGATACTTTTATCACTATGAACAGATTCCTTTTATCTCAGGTAATATTTCTGAGGTTTTCTGCTTTACCATTTATTTTCCTGATCCTGATGTAACAGGACTCACTAGATTTTGCTTGGCACTTGCATAATTTCATCATTTTTCATCCTTTCCTTTTCAACATTTTTGAATTCTTATGCTTTGATATGCCTCCTGAAACATCATATCATAGTTATCTCTTTTGTTAGTTTCATTTTATACTACATTCTATTAACACATATTAATTGTGCCTATTAATGGGATCCAGTGTGATATTTCTGCGCAATCATACAACATGCATGGATCATATCCATTCACCCTTCTACTCACCATCGCCCCTCCCCAGACCCTTTCCAGTTCCTACTAATGACTATTCTACTTTCAGGTTAACGTCCACGTGTTACAGGATAGAATGGCATTCATCAATTTTTGCTTTTGTTTCTTGTGCTTTAGGGATCCTATCTAGAATATCAATGTGTCTACCATATCTTGAAGTATTTACTATGTTTTCCTACTATGTTTTCCTTCAATTGTTTCAGACTTTCATATCTAACATTATTGTATTTTCTCTATGTTGAGTTGACTTTTATACAAGATAAAAGATGGGAGTTGATTTTCAGTCTTCTGCATGTGAATATCCACTTTTCCTAGCACCATTTGTTAAAGAGGCTGCCCTTTCTCCAATGCACATATCTTATATCTTTGTCAATTATACAGTTGGCTGTAGACATGAGGATTTATTTCTGGGTTCTTTATTCTGTTTCATTGGTCTATGTGTATGTTTGTATACCAACATCATGCTTATCATGCTTTAGTTTGTTTTTGGTTTTTGGGTGTTTGTTTTGTTGTGTTTTTTAACCATGGCTCTGCAGTATGTCATATGTCTTGAACTCAGGCATTGTGATGCTTCCAACTTTCACTGTTTTTGCCCAAGGTTGCTTTGGTTATCTTAATATTTTGTGCTTCCATGTGAATTGTAGGATTGCCTTCCCAGTTCAGTGTAGAATGACATTCGTATTTTGATTGGAGTTGCATTGCATCTGTAGATTGCTTTGGGCAGTATGAACATTTTAACAATATCAATTCTTTTGATCCATGATTCATCTAATGGGAAGGCTTTCCATCTTTTAGTGTTCTTCAATTTCTTTCAAGCTAAGAGGTTGGATATGTTCATCTTATTCCTGATCTTGGAGAAAATTCAGGCACACATTCCTATAAACTTCCCCTTAGTATTGCTTTGGCTACATCCCACATACTTTAGTATGTTGTATTTCCATTTTCATTTGTTTCAAGACATTTTTAAATTTCCCTTCTGATTTCCTCAATAACTTGCTATTTTCCCCAATTATGTTGTTCAGTCTTCATACATTTTTGTGATTTCAATAGCTTCTCCTGATATTGACTTCAAGTTTCATCCCATTGTGAACAGAAAAGATATATGATTTCAGTTTTTTGAATTTGTAAAAATCATTTTTGAAAGCTAATATATGAGCTCTTCTAGAGATGTAACAAGTGTGTATTCTGCAGCAGTTGGAAGGGATGTCTGTTGAATTTATTTAATTTATAGTACAGATTATGTCTGATGTTCATTTATTGATTTGTTTTGTTTGAATAATATATCCATTAATCAGAGTGGGATATAGAAATGTTCCATATTATTGAATTGGCATCCATTTCTCTCTTTAAGTATACAGGTGTTTAGGTTACAAAATTGGATATGCCAAAATTAAGTGTATATCAGTTTACAATCATGTCCTTGAATTGATCCACTGACTGTTAATAGTGACCTTCTTTGTCTATATTTATAATTTCTTCTTATTTTGTCAGATACAACTACTCTTGCTTGGTTTAGGATTCCAATTGCTCAGAAAATAGTTTTCTACCTTTCACCTTCAGTTTGTGAGTCTTTACTTATAAACTGAATTTCTTGGAGGCAATTTTTATATGCATTTATCCAGTCCATATCTTTTAAATGGAAAGTTTAGTCTGAGTTTACTGGAAGGTATACACATTTTCTGAGATTTTTTTGATTTTCTTGTTGATTTGAAAATTCTTTGTTCTTATTCACCTTTGTGATTAGACAGTTTATTGCCTTGACTATGTCTGATTCTTTTCTATTTGTCTTTTTTGTCTGTAGATTTCCACTGGGCCTTACTTAGGTAGAAATCCCTTAAGCATCCTATGTAAGTTTGATCTGGTGATCATAAATTTCCTCAGTATTTGTTTACCTTGGAAAGTATTTCTTCTTCATTTCTGAAGGAAACATTGCTATATGTAATAATCTTGGATAGCAGTTTTTTCTTTTTAAGACTTGTATGTCATTACATTTTCTTCTACCCTATGGGGTTGCCATTGAGAAATCTGTTAATTAATGACATTTCCCTTAAATGTAACTTGGTACTTTTCTTTTTCAGTTTTTAAAATTATTTGTCTTGTACTTTGGAAAATGTGACTATAATATGCCATATGGAAATCTTTTCTGGTCATATCTATTTGGGATTCTATAGGCATTCTAAGCATGAATATCCATGCTTTCCTCAATATTAGGTAATTTTCTGCTATTATTTAATTGAATAGATTTTCTTTTCCCCTAACCTTTATTTCATCCTCTTCAGGTATGCCAATAATATGGAAATTAAATCTTTCAATGGTGTCCCAAAGATTATCTTCATATTGCCCTTTATTTTTCTGAGTGTACTGTTTCAAAAGTCAAATATTCAAATTTTCATATTTTATTGAGCTTTTTCTAGTCTGTTTCTGAGTCTTTCATGTGAATTTTTATTGACTTATTAAGCTCTCCACTTCCAATATTTCTTTCTTTTTCAAAAATCTCTCTTTTCCGAATGTCTCATTCATACCCTGCATTGCCTTTCTTTTTTAATTTATATTCTTTTGAATCTCACTGAGCTTTTTGAAAATTATTCTTTTGAATTTTCCGTTGAGCATTTTATCCATTTCAATGTCTTTGGAATCTGATACTAGGGGGTTATGATCTTTCTGTCAGTGTCTTATTACCTTGGGTTATCATAGTTTCTGTGTTCCTATGTTGAGAATTGTGCATCTGGTGGATTGAATATCTTTACCAATTTTATGAGATGACCTGGTTAACAGGCATCTCTCTCCTGAAGATGTCTTGGAATATTATTTTATTACACAATGTTGGCTTTATTTTCGTATGGGCACCATAGTGGAATCACCTATAGTTTCTTTGGCTATGATTAATGAGTTTGGTCATAGTGCCTACCATGTTATTGAGACCCACTGTCTTGGTGGGCCATGAAAGTGTGAGGACACTCCAGTAGTTCAGGGAATTGTGGTTTAGACAACAGAATGTCCAACTCCTACACTGACAGTAGTGGCCCCTATTATGAGAAGGGCCTTTCCCCAGATACTGCTAATGTTGGATCTGTTACCTGGAAGAATCTCTGACACTTGTTGCACTGGTAGTGATGAGAGGCCTGAAGCTCTTGGCCTCTGACTAGACAGTGGTACCAGCCCAGTTGTTTCATAAGGAGGTGTTGAGGCAGGAAACACAATATCCCCTCTTAGGCACTAACACCCAGTCCTGTCAGCAGTACACAATGAATGTGGGTTTGGCTGATAATGGGACCCAAGTAGCTGTGGTGGTAGTAGGAATTGTGTCCTTCTCTGGTGCTATTGGAATTGTACTCGCACAGGAGCAGGATCTCAGCCTCTTTCACCTGTGCATACGTGGTGATTGTGTAGCAGCTGAGACTTTTCTTCCCTTGACACTTCTCATCTGTAAAAGCCTACAAGTGATTGAGCAGGGGTACGTCTTTACTGGCACTGATTACAATTCTTTTTGTGATCTCTCTTGTCATTGCACACCCAGGGATGGGGCAATAGCCAGGACTTTTTCCCTCTGACACTCAGCTATGCTCCTGTCAGTTACTGAGTAGGAGAGAGTCAACTGCAGTCAAACAAATTTGCTCTCCAGGACCCTAGACTTTCCTCAGGGGTGGGGTAAAGGATATGACTTTCTCCTTTGAACTCTTTAGTTGAAGTGGCTTCAGGAGGGAAAGCCCTAATGAAAAAGTGAGAACGGAGCATAGTCAGAAACAGTCAGTTTCTCTTTGACCCTCTTTAGTTCATATGTCCTGTGAGGAGGACCAGGTCTCAAGAGCAGATTTGCTGAAGACCACTCCAGTGGATGCCAGTAGGGAGTGGAACTTTGAAGGTCATTCATTTCCCTCTGACAGGTGCTAGGTGAGATGCTGGAGGGCATGAAAATAACCATGTGGGTGGCTGCCTTCTGTCCTGGCATCTGTGTGAGACTGCATGTGACTCCATGTTCCTGGTCTCAATAGGCAGGCTTCCTTATATTCCACCTCTTGCCACCAGCACTATCCTCGTTGCTCCATGTTGCAATGCCTGGCCTCTTTAGTGCAGAGTGTCACTTAAGAATCACTGTACTTAACTTACTATCTCACCATGTCAATGTCCATGCATGCATGTTTATGTAACAGCAATTCCTTCCAATATTTAAGACTGTCAAACTAATTAAAAAGAAAAAAAGGAGTCACTGTACTGAATCATACTTGGTTTGGGAGGCAGCTTCCTACTGAGTCAGAGCAATGGAATGTCTGTAGGATCCTAGAGATGGGAATGTACAGGGAATTCTGACTGCTACAGCAGTTTCAATTCATACAAGCCCTTCTTAAGGTGGCTTTTGGCTACAGCACTCTTGAGTTCACTGGGAGGTGATGTAAATCCCTTTCCAAAGCAAGGTAAAGCAAGGTTTCTGTTCAGATTTCAGGTTACATATTTTGTTCGGTTGCAAGCCTGTGAGGGCTGTGAAAACCTCCAACAGCCAGTATTTCCAGTATCTGCATTCATAGTTTCCTGGGACTCTCTTTTACCCTTATCCCTGCAGAGTGGAGATTTCCCCTTCCTAGTTGTAGAGTACAATTGCAGTATTATTTAATGTTCCTTTAAAGCTAGCCAGTAGATACCCCTAATATTTAGTTCACTATAGAGAACTAATATCTTTGTAACACTTATGGGAAAAAGTCACAATAAGGCTTAAGTATTATCTAAAATAAGAATTTTATAAGCAACATTTTATCATATTAAAAGATAGCAGTGTATAGAAATTTAAGTGCACCTAAGGAGAAGCAAGGACTAAAGGCAAAAATCAAAACTGTCTAAATTTTCAGACAATGGAAAAGGAAGAGAAATTCCCTAATTTTAACTAAGCAACTTAAAAATAATGCTGTTACCCTGTCTTTGAAATATGAATATCAAGATGAAATATTTAACCATAAAATAATGAAAATTGTACTACAACATAAAATATTAAAATGTATAGATTTTAATTAAATCATTAATAGTTCTCATCACCTTGTATGAAAAGCATAATGTATTCTGACAATGTATGCTTCATCTGGAAGAATACATGTTATTAAATAATTGTTATTACATAAATTCATGACTTTCCTATCATCTAATACCCATAATTTTGTCTCTGAGTTCAGCTATTCTGACGAGTTAGAAAAATTCATCAATTTCTTGTGTGGATTCATACTCCAATTAATATGTACTTTATGCTTATTAAAACTATTTGCCTACTTTCTTGAGTCAATTTTGCTATTTGTCTTTTTTCATTTAAAATTTATTTGCTTAATTAACTTTATTTCTTTTTTCAGTGATGAAATCCTTCAATACTATAGATTACACTCCACTACTAAACACGTGATATACTCTATGCACAGGATGTTCCTTATAATGATATTTTGTACATCTTGTAGTATTTTTCATGAGTTGTTTTATTTTTTGTTAGCTTTAAGTTTTCATTTTTGTTGAACAACCATCAAACTGTGGTATATAGCATTTCTATTTTCAGAATTCTGTTGAGGTTAACCTGAGCAGTAAAGATACTCTACAGATAATCAAATCAGCACTGATTGAATTATGTGACTTTTCTATATTTTCTTCATCTTTATGCTTGATCAGACATTTTATAAGAGAACCGAAATAATAGTTTTTAAAGAGAGAAAGAGTTATTTAGTCATCTAGTTTTTGTTTTCTTTTACTTATTTGTGTATGCAGTGCTGGGGATCAAACCTGGGACCTTGTACATGCCGGGCAGGTAGTCTACCACTAAGCCACCTCTCTGGGCCCCCAAAGAATATTTTAAGATTATTTTATTTTACAATCTTCTTGTATTTCCCATAATTTTTGTTTTGCGCATTTCATTATACTCTTATATGGTGTGTTAGATATTTCTTGCGAACTATCCCCTTTGTTTTGAGTTACTGTGTTTTAAATGTTCTCCGAGATATTATATATAGCTTTTTTTGGGGGGGATGAGTAAAAGGAGTAGGATTTATTTAGGAAGAACAGCAGAGTCTCTGCAAGGCAAAGGGGCACCTGGAAGCAAGATACCACCTCAGTATGTTAGGCTGGAGTTTATTTTGATTTGGGGTATGATCATAATTAACATTCATGCAAAGCAGGTATTGAGAAATGCATCAACTCCATTGGCTAAAATCTATGTAAAACAGGCATTGAAACTGGTCAAGAACACTATTGGTTAAAATCTATGTAAAACAAAAGGTGGAAAATAATTCCTAATTCCCACCTGTGACCACCCCCATCTCTTAGTTGGGATAAAGTGAGCTTCACCGTCTTTTTGCATTTGAAGGCCCTGAGCATGCCTGTCAATCACTCTCTGCCTCTATCAGCTAGCTCTGGGATGGGGGCCCTTTGTCCTGACTACCTAGCCATTTCACTGTCTCTTCTAATCTGTCTCATTCCCCGCTCTGAAGAAGTACCCCTAACTGCCTTAGGGAAAATGGGAGATGACCTTTCTGGCTACTTTCGGCTAATATGGGGCATAGAATGGGGACTGCATTCAGGAACACTTCCCCAGAGACCTGTTTATCTAAAAGGGGCCCTCAGCAGAGCTTGGTTGTAGATTCCCAGAGCTTGGTTGTAGATTCCATGTGCAATGGCATCTTGCTGGTCTGGGCAACTCAGTTATTCATGACAACAGTTGAAAGTTGACTGGGATGAACCGGCCCTTCTGAAATATTCCTGGTCAGGGAACCAAAATGATGCAGGGTTTCTGGGATGAGACCGGATTCTCTGCTCTGTTGGTGAATGAGGAGGGCCTGGCTGCAGAATGCCATAGCCAAAGTAGCCCGTTTTCAGTGTTTGCAGCTCTTCTCAGTTAGAACTGAGAATTTGGGCTTGTTGCAGGTCCCTCAGATCTCTGCAGCCCAAAAGTGTAAGCAGCTATCCAGCTAAGAGCTGGGATTTCCTGTGGTCATTGCAGCTCTTGGTGTGGTGGAAATTCACCCTGGGAATTCGGCGATGATCTTCTGGATTCTTGTCTCATGGATTTGAAGAATAAAATCCATGGACAATCAAGGAAGGGGGAGTAAAAGGAGTAGGGTTCTTTTAGGAAGAAGAGCAGAGTTTCCGCAAGTCGGAGGGCACCTGGAAGCAGGACACCCTATATATAGCTTTGTAATAGTTAGATGTATACTATTTATGACTCTTGATACTTTATCATACGGTTTTATGTTAGAATTTTCTTTAAATTCATTACTATGACCTTTTTAAAAGTGGGGTTATTGTTGTTATTGCTATTATGTATACTTCTGTATTCATGCTATCCTAATGTTAGAATTGTACAGTCTTTTTAACTTCTTCCTGTAACAGTTTTTATAACTTTCTATAATCACATCTGTTTTATCTGAGTGCTAAGTTTCCTATTTCTGTTGTAAGAAATTACCACAAATTTGGTGGCTTAAAGTTCTGAGGTCAGAAGTTCAAAATGAAACTCACTGGGCTGAAATCAGGTGCCAGCAGGGTTTGTGTTCTTTTTTGAAGGCTTGGGGGGAGGATGTGTTTCCAGCTGCTTAAGGCTGCCTACATTTCAGGACTTTTGATCCACTTCCGTCGTCAACTCAGGCAAGGACCAATGGCATGTTCATATCCTGTCACTATGCTATCGACGTTTTTTTCCCTTCCTATTCATCACTAAGTGCACTGTGATTTCATTGGACAAACCAGATAACGCAGATTCATTGCCTGTGCCAGCTGATGGCAGTTACAAGCCTATGTGCTCTCACAGGTCTTTTTTTTTTCCCCACATAGTGTAACATATTCACAGCTGCTCAAGATTGAGCTGTGGACATCTTCTGGGTCCATTCTTCTTCCTACCACAGTGCGTTATCTTTGGGGATAGTTAGTGCTCCAATCAGAAAGATGAAAATAATACTATAAAGTAATCAATATTTCTATGTTGAGCTCTTGTTTCAAAAACTTCAATGTGTTTTGATTTTATAAAACTATTTATCTGTACTTTTCAACATTTAGCACTGTCAATTTTCTGGAGTACATCTCATATATATATATATAAAATAAACCTCATTATATATATAATATATTATATAATATAATATACATCTCATTATATGTATATATAATAAATTTGACTTGTGCATTCCTCTTTTTCTCCTGAATTATATTTGCATAAAACCTCATGATAATTTTTGCTAGATGTGGAAAGGGACTCATCTATTCTTCAGCTATTCACTGAAGTATCTGTGAGAAAAGAGAGTGAACTGGGTTTAGTTACAACCTCTCTGCTCGGTACATGTGTTTCTGGATGTGTCTTAGGCTAGTAGAGAATCTAAATGGCGTAGACTAAAGCCCTGATGTCCTAGGTCCTTTACATAGTAATTGAATATTCATTCTTCAGAAGTGACATGAAAGTCTCACTTCACATTATGCAGTTGGAGAATAAGTTAGGATTCTAGGTTTTGCTCTTTAAAATGGTCATGATAGTCACTTTCAGAGACCTGAAACATGCAAAAACTCTCCCTATATATTAATTCATTCTTGGTTTCTTCCCACAGCAGATTCAATTTTCATTGTACTAAATAGATCTTCTTCATTTAATTTAATAAAATTAAAATTAATTCATTGAAAATAATTATTTATCAAAATTACCATGAATAAATGATAGAGATTCACATCCTTTCAATAGAGTTTTTTTAAGATCCTCCTCAATGAAATACTGGTATTTTGCTTAAGTGAAGTTTTGCATTAAATGAGAATATAAATGGAATATCTGCTATCAGTGCTATTATTTATTTTTTGAATCATACCTCCAAATTTATTTTGACAACACAGCAATTAAAAGCTTCAAATGTATGGAGGAAAGAGGATACTTATTTTCAAGTGATTGTTTATCTTCAAATTCAAAAAATATATGAAACAATCAATTACCTTGTATGAATAAATTATATCATCAATTTGCAACTTCAGATTTCAAATATTTACTGTTAGCATTTTATTTTTATTTTTGTTGCCAAAATTATCATTTCTTTTATGAAACTCTGCTAAATAATTTATATAAGTTAATTGAGTATATGTTATTGTTAATCATATTTTGCACATAATTTTTCAAAGTTTAAGAAAATTGCTTTGTTTACATATATAGTTTTGTAGCCATATTTTAAATATTTCATATGCAAATTTATCCTTAGCATTCTATTAAATTCTTCAAGGGCAACTTAAGGAAAAAAATAAATAATTTCTGTCACAGATAAATTTAGAGTCGATGTTTGATTAAATTCTAGTGAAATTGGTCATAATAAATTTAGAATGCTCAAATGACAATTTGAAAAACAATGCTTGTCTTTATCCAGTTAATACAGAAATTTAAAATTATGAGTTTAAACATTAAAACCAAGACAGAAAAATTTTTCTACAGTTGCCCTTCAATACTGAAGTCATACAGGGATTGTCAATATCTGAGATGCTTAATTTGAATCTCTAATGTTAAATGTCCTCTACAGTGACCCTGCAGCGATAGGAAAGTTCGTACTACTGAATCTGATTGCTGTCTAGCGATCAATCTAATTCCTATGTGGAGGGGGTGAAGTGGTGGCTCAGTGGTTGGAGCACTTGGCTGGCATGCATGAGGACCCATGTTCACACCTTGGCATCACAAATACAACTAAATGTCAGAGTAACAAAGGTCAAATAGAAAAATGAATAAAACTGATTATCTCTTTCTCTCTCTCTCTTATTCTCTCCCTCTCTCTCAAAATTTTTTTCTGGAAACTTTAAGATTAATATGTAAGTATGATATATGTCATAGGGAAACCTAAAGGGCTAAGAAAAAAGTAAATTTTTCTATGTTTTTTTTAATAGCATCTTCTACCTGCTACTGTTATCTTATAAATGGTTTCAAGTTTAAATTGTTTTAATCAAAATGATGGCAATAAACTAAAAAATAACCTAGTACTTTCTGTAGATCAGTGTGATGCTATCAGAGGATGATGATCTGATTCTTATCATTAACCTCTGGCCACACGTGATGTCATCATAAAGTCCAAACTTTCGTTAAACAATGTAAAGACAAAAACAATCTGGAACAAAAGAACAGGGTTCTGTACACAAGATAAAGATTGATTTTTTTCATTACTTCATTGAATATTTATTAGAGGCTTATTTTTTAAATTTTTATTATCTTTTAACTTGACAAGAAAAAATTATGTCTTTATCATGTACAATACAGTGACTTTAAAAACATAATTGTGGGAAGAATAAATCTTGCTAATTACCATTCACTGTCTCATAAAATTATCACTTTTGTGGTGAGTACACTTAACATTGCCTCTCGTATTATATAAGGATACAATACATTGTCATAAACTATAGTCACTATGTTGTATAATAGACCTCTTGATTACTGCATTTGCTAGGAAAGATTATTATGTATCTTTAATTTCAAGGGATGTGTTTTCAGTACCCCTTTACAATTGAGTATATATATATATATATATATATATATATATATATATAAATATATATCAGTACCCCTTTACAATTGAGTATATATATATATATATATATATATATATATATATATATCTTAATTCCTTCTTTCTTCTTAGAATTCGTCAAAGTTTGCACACACAATATTTTAGTAAGGAAAGCCCAACTTTGGTTCTAGTGAGAGCTCTTCTGTTGGAGGCTGAAGATCTCATTAGTAGATTTTTTTCTGTTTGGTGCTAATTTAAGTATAAAGTATTTATTTTTTCATCTCTTTTTTGTTTTTCCAACACTGAACTGTGTATGTGGTGCGGGATTCCAACCTGGGTCCTTAGCATGCCAGGGAAGTCTCTACTACTAAGCCACTTCTCCAGCCCAATTTTCATTCCTTTCAAAATTCATTTGAATTTCTCTTGATCAATGTATTGTTAGAACTATGATATTTAATCTCCGTATATTTGGTTGTTTACTAATTAAATGTTTATTACTGATTTCTACTTTAATTCTTCTATGGTTTTTGTACTATATTCCCAGAATGTCCTCTATTTTTAAAAAATATTCCAATATAGCTCATGAAAAGTATGTCTTGTGCTGTCGATGGATGCAGTAGTCTATAGATGTCAGTTCCAAATGATTGCTAATGTTGCTCAGATAAACTATAGACTTCTAATTTTTAACTTGATATATTTATTAATTACAGAAAGAAAAATGTTGAAATTCCAACCTTATCAAATCGATCTATTTTTCCTTTCAATTTTATCAGTTTATGCTTGGTTATTAGATGAATATATATTTAGGATTTTTATGTCTTCTTGGAGAAATGACTCCTTTGCCAGTTAGGTAATACCTGTCTTTATTGTTGATAACCTTTCATCACCTAAGTCTGCCTTGTCTAAAATTAATAGGTTTTTTTTTTTTTTTTGGCCACTTCTTTCTTTTTTGTTTGCTTGCTTTATATTCTCATATGGTGCGGCTACAAACCCAAATTCCTTTTTCTCTTGGCAAACTTAATCTTTTCCTCTGTTTGGGTCTTTACCTGACTGTTTTTTTGTTATTGTTGTTGTTTGTTTGTTCATTTATTTTGTTTTGTTTTTGTACTGGGGATTGAACCCAGGGGCACTCAACCACTGAGTCACATCCCCAGACCTTTTATTTTGAAACAAGTTCTAAGTTGCTTAGGGCCTCACTAAGTTGCTGATGCTGGCTTTGAACTTGCAGTCCTGTCCTGGCCTCCTGAGTCACTGAGATTACAGGAATGCACCTCTGTACCCAGGTAACGCAGCCTACATGATTAGCTGTAGCTTCATAATCTATCTACATCCTACTTTTCACCTTTATGTAGGTTTTCTAGACAATATATTGTTGGGTGCTCTTCCATTCTCTAATATCTGTCATTTAATTGGCATATGTGCATACTTACCTTTATATTGGGTATTGAATTAGTCAGATTTTTATCTACTATGTTTTGTTTTCTGTTAGATTTTGTGTTTTTCCCCATTTTCTCCTGTGCTTTTATTGAGAATTTTATATATTCCCATTTCCCTTTCAGCATATTAAATATATATATTTTAAAAACTTTTTAGTGATTAGCCTAGAATCCTCATTGCACATTTTCTATTAATCTAAGTTCATCTTTCAATAAATATATACACTTCACAATTAGTGTAGTTACCTTACACAGATAATTCCCTACTACCTCCACTCATCCCTGAAGGCATTGTGAAAATTACATCACTTACTCATATGCTACAATCATTAAATACAATTATGTTATTTTCACAGTAAGCAACCCATTATTTTTAGGGTAAAAATAATAAAATTAAAATGTTTTCTTTTCTTTTTTATTTTTTCTCCACTTATTGTTTTTCTTTATGTAGATAGATCCTTGTTGCTAACTATACTTTTCCATATCTAATGTTTCTCTCACAGCAGAAAAAGTATGGAGAATGAAAAATAGTGATTTTGAAACTATATGTTGAAGTTGAAGTTCGATGTCCAATAATTTTTAGGCAGAAAATTTGCAGAATTTCTTCTTCTTTAAGACCTTGTTTCTCCAGTTTACCATAGTGTTGCTCTTTCTTGGAATGTTTTCTCTACAATCTTGTAATGTTTACAAATGTTTTTACTTAAGAAAGAAAAACAGGTGTGTTTGTAATTTAAATATTGGCATGAAATATTTCTACTAATGTATATTGAAAATGACTCCTTCCCCAATGCTTTTCCACATAATAAATATGTAATTGAGGCTTGTTTAAAGGATAAGTGGAATGGTGGCTCAGGAACTTTTCTTAAATGCGAAGACTGTTCTTTACACTGAATCCTCTCATATTTCAGAAAGGAAAGGTGTTACTCTAGAGATGTTACTATACCAACAATACTACATTTGGAAGGTCATTGCATTTATTTAAAGGAAAGCCCTTTAGCATGTCTAGGTAATAAACGACATTGTGATGAAGTGCTCTTGACTGAATTTCAGTTAGTACAACTGTTTTTTGACTTCTTACTCCATTTTCTCTCTCCATATATTTATTCCATAACTCTTTTATCATTTCCTTTCTCCAATAGTTTCCTTTCATACTAATGTTTTCTACTTAGAATATTCTGGTTTGAATAGTTTTTTAAACAAGCTCCTCTCTTTCCCATATTTGGTTATATGCATAGTTATAGCCAAAATTATCTGGGTTCATAGCTGGATTAGGAGGAAAACAATGATATTTGCTGGAGCACTGACCTGATATTATGTTTTCTGTCTTTGAAAATTCGCAGTAGATTGCATATTTTATTTCCTATTACTATAATTTTATTTATGCATATATGTTTTCTTGTATTTGTGTCTACAAGTTTGAATAATATAGTGTAGATAGTAGCACCTACATACTATTTACCCTTCTTCCTAAACTGCAAATTATTGTGGGATTGGATCACTTACTCATTATATATATAAATTACACAGTGGCAAATAAAATTTAATATTAGAAAAACTTTAGATAACATTTCAATTGGCTGTGAACAATACTGAAGCATTTAAAACAGTCGAACAACAAAGTTAGCAAAAGTTTTAGTCAACTCTGCATCACTGTGACAAAATACCTGACAGGAACAGCTGAGAGAAGCAAATAGTTATTTGGGACTCCTGGTTTCAGAGACCTCAGTCCAAGATGCTTGACTCCACTGTTCTGGGCCCAAGGGGAGGAAACACACAGTGGCAGAAGGGCCAAGCAAAGGGAAACTCAGCTCATGGCATGATCTGGAAGCAGAAAGAAAGAGAGAGGAGGAGGGGGGAAGAGGCCACAGGTAAGAGGGAACAACCTCAGCAGTCCAATTCCTCTAGCCATACCCCACCTGCCTACAGTTGCTAGTCAGTCAGTCCAATCAAACTGGGATGGACTGATGAGGTTACAGCCTTCACATTTTAATCATTTCACCTCCAAACATTCCTGCATTAACACAGGAGGTTTTAGGGGACAGTACCTATCCAAATCATAGCAAAAATGTACTAGAGAAAGAACAGTCATTTAAGAAATGGTACTGGATAATTGGGTGTTCATTTTCAGAAAATACAAGAAAACCACTAATTTTCACCAGTTTAAAGTCAAATAAAAAGGGATTAATAACTTAAATGTAAAACCTGAAACTATGATGCTTCTTGCTAGAAGAAAAACAGGGAAAATGCTTTCAGACATTGGAATGGGCAAGGTGTTTTTAGAGAAGTTCCCAAAACCTTGAGAAACAAAACCAAGAATAAATAAATGAGATTCCATTAATCCAGAAAGCTTGTGTTCCCCAAAGGAAAAAAATCACCAGATGAAGAGAAAATTTATAGAATGGGAGAAAATATTTATTTTTTATTTTTTTTAATTAATTAATTTATTTATTTATTTGGTACTGGGGATTGAACCCAGCAGTTCAACTGAGCCACATTCTTAACCCTCTTTTATTTATTTACTTATTTTATTTTGAGACCAGGTTTCACTGAGTTGCTTAGCGACTTCTTCAATTGCTGAGACTGGCCTTGAATTCATCTCACATTCCAGGTTGCTGGGATTATAAGGAGGGGCCACTATGTTTGACTGAGAAAATATATTTAAACTATACATTTGACAAGGAGTTAATATCCAGAATATACAAGGAACTAAATAAAGTCTCAGAGGAGGAAAAAAATTCTAATCATAAAAAAGGACAATATTCTTAAATAGATATTTAATAAGAAGACACAAAAATGTATAGGTGATAAAGGGGTCAGCATTACTAATCATCAGGTAAATGCAAATCAAAACCACAGTAAGATATCCCCTTACTCCAGAATGATTATTATCAAAAAGACTGGACATAACAAGTACTGGTAGGTATGTGAAGAAAAAGGAACTCTTGCACACTATTGGTAGGAATGTAAATTGGTAGTTAGCTACAGTCATATGTAAAACACTATGGAGGTCTCTCAAAAAATTAAAAATAATACTACCATATGATCCAGAAAACCCACTACTGGGTACTTATTTGTGCATCTGCATTCCCATGTTTATTTCATCACTAATCACACTATTCCAGAGATGGAAACAACCTGTGTGTCCATCAAATGATGAGTGGAAAAATAAAATCTGGTACACATACACAATTGAATATTATCCAGACACAAACAAGAATAAAATCGTGTCATTTGTGACAGCACAGGTGTTAGCACTAAGTTAAGTGAAATAAATCAGACTCAGAAAGACAAGTACCATAAATCTCACTCATTGGAATATAAAAAAAGTTCATTTCATAGGAGTTGAGAGTAGAAAGGTAGTTACCAGAGGCTGGAGAAAATAGGAATAGAAGAGAGACGGAGAAAGGCTAATTAATGGGTATTAACCTACAGTTTGATAGGAATAGAGGTGACTACAGATAATAATTATGTACTGAATATTTCCAGAAGTTAAAAGAAAGGACACATATTTTCACCATAAAGAAATCATGTTTTTGGAGATAGATATATTTAGCCTGATTAAAGTATGAAATAATACATAGATGTGTCAAAAGGTCATGCTACACCATTAATATGTACAATTTTGTTTTATGTATGTGTAAAGTTTCTAATTTCTTGAATGTGCATAAACTTTAAATTGAACAAAAAGATGTGATTAAATGTGCACAATTTACTTGGAAAGAAATTAGGATCATATTTAAATTTTCCTCTGTGTCAAGAGTCATACAGAAAATGCCAGGTTTTTTAAAGAATTTTTGAAAGTGATGTTTCCTTATATTAGTATCTAATAAAACTTATATTAGTATCTAATAAAACACTGGGATTAGAAGCAGTCTATTTAAATTATACTCATGTGACCAATGATATTAGAATCTTCACTCACGATCTTCTAAACAAAATTGTGTTCAATATTCAGCAGAAAGAAGTGAGTCTAATTTATGAAGTTATTATCCTCCTACTATCAAATTTTCTGCAATAATCATGCACTTCCCCACACATACACAATCTCTGCACCCTTGTTTTCTCACCTCTCCTTCCAAGACAGACACATTTTGCTTGCCTTCACACAAACAAAGAAGCCTGCCAGTGAATGAGATGTTCACGGGCTTTCATGGACTCCAATCGATTGTTTCTATTGTCAGTTGTTTACGGACATAGACAAAATCAAAGAAGTTATGATTGGCTTTCAGTCATCATTTAAATCTATCTAATGTGCTCAGTTGTCAGCTTTTGGGCTTCCTCCAGCTCGTGTCCTAGAGCACATGCCCTAACACTTGCTAATTCATTTCTCCAGCTTTGTGACATTAGAATTTTATCAATGAGTCTCATTTTCCTAAAAATCCATCAGAAAAAAATGGGGCTTAATTGTTTTGAGTTAGACTATATGACTCCATCTAAGGGGACAATCTTCAGTTAAAATTGTCCATTAATTTCTTGAAAATAACATGTCTTTGTTAACACATTTGATATCATTGAAGGAGTGTAAGGATAATTTTGTATGATGATACTTCTATAGTAGCAAAGTTATCAGAAACAGTTTTCACTAAGAAATATTTCATAATTTTTTCCAAAATTATGCTAAGTGAAGTATACCAATCTCAGAGACTCAAGGGCCAAATGTTTTCTCTCATTTGTGGAAGCTAGAGTACAACCAGAAACAGGATGTTAGATGGCTAAGCTAATAATAACCTCAACATGTATTAATTTTTACACAAACAGGGGTAACCTTGCCTAGGATACCTGGAGACGTAGGGAGGGGGGCAGACAGGGGGGAAAGGATTAGAAAGGATATCTAGGAGACTGGAGGGAGGTAGTATGGGGGAATCAACTCAGAAAG